>APFE030666626.1:179797-240340 GCA_000404065.3 Pinus taeda | reverse complement strand
GTAGTTAGATGTAAAGACAACCTTTCTCCATGGGGATTTGGAGGAAGAGATATATATGCAGTAGCCACAAGGATATGAGGTAAAAGGGAAGGAGAAACTAGTGTGCAGGTTCAAGAAGAGCTTGTATGGCTTAAAACAGGCTCCAAGGCAATGGTATTTAAAATTTGACAGGTTTATGTTTGAACAAGGTTATACTAGATGTCACTCTGATCATTGTGTTTATCTCAAAAGGAAAAATGATGGCAGCTATATTATATTGTTATTGTATGTAGATGATATGCTTGTTGCAGGTTCTAACATGTAGGAAATAAATGTGCTCAAAAGGAAACTGGAAAACTCATTTGCAATGAAGGATTTGGGTTTTGCAAGACAAATCCTTGGTATGAGAATAACTAGAGACAGGAAGAATCGCAAATTGACATTGTCTCAAAGTGAGTACATAGAAAAGGTGTTGAAAAGGTTTAATATGTAGAATGAAAAACCAGTTAGTATACCTTTGGCTAGCAATTTCAAATTAAGTAAGGAGGCGTGTCCCAAGACTTAGGAAGAAATGGCTCATATGTCTAAAGTTCCATATGCATCAGCAGTTGGAAGCTTAATCTATGCACAAGGCCTGATATTGCACATGCAGTGGGAGTTGTAAGCAGGTACATGAATAATCCAGGAAAATAACATTGGATGGTAGTTAAGTGGATTCTTAGGTATGTGAGAGGTACCACAAATCAAGCATTATGCTTTGGTGGTTCAAACATTGATCTACAGGGATATGTTGATGTAGATATGGTAGGTGACAGAGATAATAGGAGGAGCACTACATGATATGTATTTACCGTAGGTTGAATAGCTGTCAGTTGGGTTTCAAAAATCCAAAGTGTTGTTTCACTTTCAACAACAGAAGCAGAGTATGTTGCTGCTATAGAGGCTAGTAAATAAATGATTTGGTTACAAAGGTTTCTAGATGAATTGGGTAAAAGATGGAGTTGGGTAGGTTATATAGTGAAAGCCAGAGTGGCATACGTCTTGCAAAGAAATCTGCATTTCATTCCAAGACTAAACATATATAGCTCAAGTACCAATTCATACGGTCAGCATTGGAAGATGGATAGTTGAAGTTGGAAAAGATACACACCAGCTAGAATCTTGCAGACATGTTAACAAAAGTTGTAACCAGGGAGAAACTAAGAATCTGCTCAGTTTCAATTAGTCTTCAAGTATGAAGAAGATGAGAAACAACCAGGTCCAAAGTGGAGTCATTGTCTAGCAAATGAAGCAGTAGTGGAGTTGCTATAATCAGTCTCCAAGTGGGAGATTGTTGGGTGTGGAGCCTAATTATTTTCTATATTCAAATGTTTTAGCTGGATGTATACACCAGGAAGACTATACAGCCCTCCATGCGGGGATCTGGGGGGCTAATCCCCCCCGGCTGGGGGGTCCAGGGGTAGTGCCCTCAAAGCTAAAAATAGATGTAAAATTGCCTTGTAAAAGTCTAGTAATTTCTAGTCAATCTGGGCCATTCATTAGGTGGATGATCTCATGGTAGAAGATATGTTTAATTTAGGGATTTTTGCCCTAGAAGGAAACCCCTTACTATATATTAGGGAATTGTATTGTGTCTATGTATATCTGTATTCTGAGTGAGGAAGAGAGAGGAGATTGAGAGTGAAGAGGGTGTTACAACGGATTTTCTCTAGGTTGTATCTCTTCAGTTTGTTCGATAATATAAAAGGAAGGACTGGTTGTTTCTCCATGGATGTATCCCAAATTGGGTGAACCACGTATATTTGTCTCTCTTGTTTTATGTGTTTTCTGTGTTTATATTTCTGCAATATTTTATGTGTTCCATTTCTTTGTAATATATAATTTTCTAACATAAGAGAGGTAGTTAGTCCATGTCACAAAATACATGGGTATCGTTGGTTTATCCAGTTTCCAAAAATGACTTCTCACGGAAGTGTTGGAACTTATTCATGTGGAAGAAAGATGAGACATTCTCCAAGTTCATATAGTTCAAGGCACTGGTTGAGAAAGAAACTGACAAGAAGGTAAAGGCTCTCAAGAGTGATAATGGAGGTGAGTATGTGTTGAATGAATTTAAAACCTTTTGTGCAAAATAAGGCGTTCGACAAGAGTTGAAAACACCCCACAATCCACAGTCGAATGGGGTGGACGAAAGAAAGAACCATAGCATTATGGGTGATATTACATGACCAAGGCCTACCTCTGCATCTGTGGGCCGAGAAATGCAACACAACATGTATTTGCAAAACCAGAGTCCTCATCAGATTCTTGGTATGATTACACTGAAGGAGGATTTCTTGGTGAGAAAGTTAGATGTGTCACACTTTAGGATTTTTGGAGCCTCTGTTTACTACCATGTCTCCAAAGAATCAAGCAAGAAGCTTGAGTCGACCATAGAATTAGGGGTATTTTTGGGTTACACAAAAAATCCCCACAACCACTGTGTGTACTTGCTATCCCTCATAATTTCGTTTATGCAAAGGGATGTAAAATTTGATGAGAAGAAAGTGATGTGGTGCTCTCTTGAGAGAGAGCTTCAAATACCACCACAAGAGGAGCTTTTAGCTCCAAAGGAGGAGCCTTAGGAATTTGTGCAGAAACCACAAATTGAGGAGAAAGAGTGGAGACAACCACTCAAGCAAAACCATCCAGCTAAGGTAGGAAAAGAACTAGGGAAGCTGATAGACTTGTGCAATATGCAAGGGAGAATGTGGGATCTTCTTCAAATTTTCATAGGTTGAGGAGGTCACCTGATCGGTACAGTAGCTACATGGCTCTAATGACTGAGCTTGTAGAGACTAAGCCATCCTATTTTGAGGAAGTAGTAGAAAAACTTGTATGGGTTGATGCAATGGTGGAGAAATATGAATCCATTGTAAAGAACAATGTTTTGGATGTGGTCCCAAGACTAGTGGATGAATTAGTAGTGGGTTCAAGATAAATCTTCAAGGTGAAGCAGGTAGCAAACATAAGCATAGATAAGTATAAGGCCATATTTGTGGCCATGGGATACTCTTAAGTTGAGGGAATTGACTATGAGGAGACAATTTCCCTTGTAGCAAGGTATTCATCCGTTAGATCAATTATTGGTCTGGCTAAATAGATGGGGTGGAAGATCCAGCAGATGGATGTAAAAACAACATTTCTCAATGTGATTATTGAGGAGGAGGTGTACATCAAGCAACCATAAGGTTTTTAGATATTTGGTCAAGAGTCTCATGTGTGCAGACTTAAGCAAGCATTGAATGGTTGGTCTCAAACAAACACCCTGTTCTTGGTACACTAGGATCGATAACTATCTCATTGGTTTGGGCTTCACCAAAAGTGAAGTAGATGAAAACCTCTATCACATCTTGGTAGAAGGTAAATTGCTTATTATTGTCTTATATTTTGATAATTTGATTTTAATTGGTGATGAGAAACTGATTAGATCTTACAAGGATGACCTTGTAAGAGAATTTGAAATGAAGGATATAGGTCTCATGCACTACTTCCTTGAGTTGGAAGTATGGCAAGGTGATGGGGAAATATTTATCTCTCAAGGACAGTATGTAAATGAGATACTACAGAATTTCCACGTGGAGAGTTGCAAACCCATGGAGACACCTCTAGTGAAGAATTGGAGGAAGGAGAATTCCACTTCAGATGAGGAAGTGGATGCTACCATTTATCGATGGCTCATGGGTTCACTCATGTATCATGTGAAAAAACAAACAAATATGTGATATGTAGTCAACCAACTGAGCCAAGCTATGGTTTGGCCAACGAAATTATTTTGGAAGGCAACTAAGCATGTTTTACTGTACCTTAGAGGCACTACCCAGTTTGGACTATGGTACAAAGGGACAGAGGGAGTGAAGCTATGTGGCTTCATAGATGTAGATTAGGTAGGGAGTCCATCAGAACAAAAGAGAACATTAGGTGGAATTTTTAGTTTTGGGTCCATAGCCATTTCTTGGTACAAGAAGAAGCAAATATGTGTGAGGATCAACTAGGCAGAAGAAAATACATGGTTTCAAGTCAAGCAACATGTGAGGCGATCTTGATGAGAAATATACATGTAGGAATCTTTGGTCAAATGATGGATCTGAATGTGATATAAAATGATAGTCGGAGTTGCATCAATCTATCTAAGAATCCTATATTTCATGATCGATCTAAGCATATAGATATCTGGTATCACCATTTACAGGACTGTGTGCAAAGGCGGATAATGTTGCTACAATACATTCCGACAGAGGAACAAGATGTTGAGATTTTGACAAAATCTTTATAAAGAGGGAACTTCGAGTTCCAAAGGTGTAGGATAGGGGTGGTTGATAATCCCTTTCTTGCTGAGAAGGAGTGTTGAAAATGCATCAAGAAATTCTCAATTTGATTTTGCATTGATTAAATTGATAAAATTCAAATTTCCACATCAACAAAGAATTTGGATGCAGTTAACTTATGTGACATGGCTTGTGGCACCCAATTTACTCAATAAATTCTAGTTGGAGGAGTTAGATTTTAGTTAATCATGTGTGATTTCTAATTTGTAGCAATCACAATCAGTTACCTCAATTTGTTTCAGTTAAATTAATTCCAACTGTTGGAGGAACTAGTGGAAGGTTAGTTGTGCAGTGGGACTTCAGTCAAACTTAATGATCATCTAGTTAACTGGTCAATCAACCAAAAATATCTAGTGCATGCTGAGAATTTGAATTCCCCAGTTGTGGTGGAGATTCCAAGGAAGTGTAACATTAATTGTAGACTGTTATTGAGTGTTCAGGTGTTGCATGCAGTCAAATGATAAACCTTGGGAATTTCCTAATCCATTTTGTAGAAATTCCTAAATAATAGGGGCCTAATTTCATAATGAATTATGCAAGGAAATACGGGCTCAATCAGAGGATAAATTGACTAAGCCTAGGTCATAGATTCTCAGTGAGAAGAGAGATATGTTATTCACTTGCAGGATGTGCTCAGTTGAGCAAAAAAATTGTAATACATCTTTGTTCATCAGATTAGTGTAAGCAAGCATTGGGGTTTTTTAGAAGATTACTTTCCCAAAGAAAAATATCGTGTGCATGTGTGTTATTTATTTTTACATGTCTGAAATTTTTGTTCTAAATTGTGAATTAACTTCCACTGAGCAATATAGTAGGTTTGTGTCTTGTGATTTTTATTAAAACTTCATGAACAGTTGAAAATCTATACCATAATTTCTACAACATCAAATCCTTTAGATAATCCCTTTCTACCCACTCTTAATTCCCTAGTCCAAATTGTTCATACAAATTTTCTCTTAACTCTATCCAAAGTCAAGGCCTTATTTGTGAGGAAAATGAATATTGAATATTCAACTCAGCTCCTCCACTACAACTTTGTTGTTCTTGTGAGATGCATGGTTTCTGAATTTACCTTCATCTTTTTGAGACACCCTTTCATTTGTTCCAACATTTCCTTCACATCACAATAGAAATTCCCAAGTATTTTAGTTCTTTTGTTCCCATCATATATATCAAGCTCTTTTAGCTTCAACCTCATTGATGAACTAGTTGAACTCACTCCCATGGCTTGCTTCAATATTACTATAGTGTTAGCTTGGTATTTTGTGAGCGTTATAAGTGACATCACCTGATATTCCAAGTCTTTCATCCAATCCCCATGATCGTGGGCCTATCTCATTACAAAATCAATAAAATATGAACTTGCTTCAATGGCTCACTTAATTTCCTGAATCTCTCCTTAGATCTCATCAAGCTCTTTTCCATGGTCTTCCATATTATCTATCACCCTTTCCAAGATTTTTCAATATCTTTGACTCTATTTTTTAGTGCCACATTGTCTTGGTCCACTATGTTATATTTAGTGTTAACCTTCATGACATGCTTACTTTAAACTTCAAATATGACCTTGCTAAGGGTCATTTGAATTTCTCCCATTATAACCTATACCAAGAGCCAATAGCCAAAACCATTTTTCCCACTTGTAAATCAATTATAGAATCCCCTTCCCCAAAACATGCAAAGAAAAAAGGAAACTTTATCTATAATCTTATTTTTGCTTTAGATACTTTGAGGTAACCAAAACCCTCCTTCAAAACTATTTATATCCTTGCATGGACCTCTAGCTATGCTTCTTTTGATACCTCCTTCGCATGGTAAATAATTGCACTGTCTCTCCTTGCTTGTGGTAGCTCTTATATTCCACCTTTGTGTGGAGAAGAACTACTCTATTGTTGTCTCTTCAATTTCCACATATATGTGGGTTACACAAGGTATTTTTTAAGGATTCAAATATTATTCCTATTTATAGTATTATAGGTGATTATTCTAGTTTGAAAAGTCATACATATAGAATGTAGGAAAATATTCAACAAAAAACATGTAATTTACTATTAAAATTGGCAATTGTTTGGTGAATATCATCCATTAAATCATATATATGTAAAAAATAGGAATTGTTTTTAACCAAATGGGCAAATAGTGTTTTCAAAAAAATGTCTTAAAAATATCCAATTAGCGAAATTTCACCCCTAAAATTTTCCCTATGTGTGTATTAGCTATTTTATCACCACTTACATCCCTAGAGGTTTCACATAGTTGCAAGGCACTTTAATGGGTGCATTGTGACCCCTTGAGTGTGCGAAACTAATGTGTTTCATAACTGCCTAGTATAATCCAGAGTTACTCCACCTAGACTATGCCTCACAATAATCTTACTTATATATTCTCTATATTATGGGTTACTTGGCGAAATATCATAGCTATTTCAATATAATACAGGTAATTCTTATTGTCACTCTACTTGAGTTAAATTTCATTCATCGATCGTTCATGAAAAATATATGTAAAGACATCACATCATCAATACAATTACACGTGAAAATTTTTATATGAAGTGGCTCTTCGACCTTCTACTTTTATAAAGCATCACAAATTACATAAATATATGAGAGAATAGCTCAGCCTTCACAAAGTATAATGCCAAAAACCAACAAGAAAATACAAAGAGAAACCTATCACTTGATTCTACCCTACGCAGGTCACCCTTCACCCAAATCCACTCGATTTTGATTGAATCCTCCCTTTCGCTCGGGGTCTTCCCTACTGCAAACTAACCCAAGGTACTTTTCTTCTCCTTGGCTTTGACCCTTTTCAAACTTCACCTTGTCATCAATCTCATATTCCTTATCTTGATCCGAGTTCATTTTACTTCTTGCAAGTTGATTCTTCTCTTTTGTGTTTGCCTCCTCGTGAACTTTCCTTTACTTCTATGGAACTTTGGTTGTGCAATGTGACTTCTCCTTTAGGGTACTATGCTATGGTTGGGTAAGCTCATCACTCATACAATGTGACTTTTCTTTGTGGTGTGACTCTCCTCCTTAGCCCTAACATTTTTGTTGGAGTTGGATTGTCACTCCATAATGTGACTTTGAGTTTGTCTGACCTCCCCTCACCCCACAAATCCTTATTTCACTCATAGACCACTTGGTCATCATACCTGCTCACTTTCCCATCACTAAGCCACCATACATGCCCATTTTTCACTGGGACCCATGGTAGCTTAGGCTGACATGAGTGTTTCATTAATAACACTCTATTGTTGCATACTAGGGTTGCATGTCTTAGTCATTTTGCACCATTGTGGCACTTGTTCCACCAATCTCATATGTGAATAAAACCCAAATTTGGTTTTTCAATACCAATGTTGGCATTATCTCCCCCAAACTCCACTTTTGTTACATTTATTGTGATATATTTGTCAAAAATGGTGCAATGGATATTTCACCCATGGTGCATACCTTGGTTAAAGACACACCCAACTCTATATCCTAAAAATACCACATTTTCTTAAAAACTTATAGTTTTGATGGTACAATAAATGAGATTTATCCTACTTGTTATGATCCTATTTACCCACCTATGAGTCAGCTACATTTTTCTTTGTTTGTTGACCTTGATGCATCGCCTTTACTTTTGATTTTGACTTTCTTTTATCATTTACGTTGGCTAGCCTTGTGCAGCTTGTGTAATTACCCTGAGTCTCGGTGTATATGTAGACAAATTTATGTTTCTTTCCCCTTGTAAACACGAGTAGATATTAGGACTTATAGACTTTCTCATTCCCAATGAGATTTGATCGATTGGTTACCTTTATGGCTTGGCTAGGGGAAAATTATTGTGGAAGTTTCCTAAATTATCTTCCCCCTACATGTCGAGATTTGTTTTTCCAAGGAGGCCTAAATTCCTATATATGTTTGTCATCTCACGGGGCTAGGCTAATTTGAGAGTGAGAATTTGAGATCTAGTGTCTGCATTATACTCAGAGAGCATTCTTCTTGTGGGAGGCTAGAGGATACCTAGTTTCTAAGCTAAAGGACATGCTACTATTATGCCATTTGGAATATAATATCTTATGTATATTCCATTTTATTATAATGCTAACGATTCCCCTTCTCTTATGTTGTTGGTATTCATAATATAGATGTTGTTCATGATGTTTTTATGACGGTTTATCAATTGTCTTAATGTTAAATTGATATTGTAGGAAGGATTGTGGATGTTTGTATGTTGGTTCCATATGTGTAAGAGATTGGAGATGAATAGGTGAGGCATCCCCCAAGAGGGCTACATCAACTAACTTCTATATTTTCATTTGAAAAGTGTGGCCTTTCATTCTCTTCTTGCATTTATATTACGGTTGGCATGATATAAAAATTGACTTAAAATATTATTGTACGCTTATAACATATATATTTCACATATCTATATGGTGATCCCTAGGAAAGGACAATGAAGAAATGTCTCCTTGTGGCTGGGTAATTTTAACTACAAAAGAACTAGTGCATCCAATGGGAAATCGACCCTAGTCTTTCTTGGATCTCTCCTTCCACTTGCAATTTGGTTTTGTTTTATTTCCTTCCCATTATTTGTGGCTATACAACCTTTTCTCAGTCTATTTTTTCCTTTATTGCCTTAGATATGGCTAGATATCATCCATTTTTTAATTTTAATTCATGTTTCTCCATCTGAATAGGCTCTGAAATTAAGACAAAATGTAGAACAACATTTACATGGGTTGCATACTACCCACTTGCATAAATTACTCTCATCGCTCATTGGTATCCAAAGTAAATCCATGAAAAATTGGTTATTTGAGGGTTTTCCCTTCATAGTTTAATATTCTATTTCAGACCTATTTTTTTTCTCTCTTTTGCAGATCAGATCTGCTTTAGTTCGATTTCTATCTTTTGTTTTAAATTATATTTGTTTGGTCTTGTAGGTTTTCTTGTGAACCTATTTTTCTTGGTTTTGGGGATCTTGCCCACAATATCTTGCTACTACCTTTTCCATATGCATTCTTATTATTGTTTACAATTCATATCTATTTTAGATCTAATTTAGAACCTTTGTTTTGAATGGACCTATTTCTTTTCCCATTTAAGGGTTTTCCCTAAGGTTGCTTTTGCTCAATTTTGAGGCACTTGTCCTCAAAATTTTATTTTGATTTCTTGGATCTACATTCATATTGTTTGTTACCATTTAGATCTATCTCAGATCTACATTAGGTATCTTTCCACTTTTTTAATATGATCATTTTATAATTTTTGGGTGTTTCCATTGAAGGTTTGTGTTTGCATTTAACTACTTTCAATGGTATTTTTGCTTTTGTTTCGTTGTCATTGTGAAAATTTTGACTTGAGAAGTCTAGTTGAATGCTTTTATTCTATTAATCTTTTCTACTTCAAAGCATTCTCTTTTATTTCCATTCCTTTCTCGTCCTTACCTTGAAATAAGGTTAGGTTTTTTGAACCATTGTAGATCATTACTTATGATTTCTTTTGCTTGCCATTGAGCTACATCCATGATACATAATTTGCACTTTTTTTATAGTCCTTATTTTGATCACTTTTTGTGATATTTTTATTTCTAATCCAAGTTTAGATCTTTTGAGTGCTTGGTGTTATATTTTGATCTCTTTTTTGAGTGGTTTGTTTGGGTTTTTTGGGTCTATTTTTCCATTAGCTTAATTATTTTGAAAAGAGTTATTATTAAGAGTATGTTAGGTTTTTATTTTCAGTTGAAAAGGAAAATAATATCTTCCCTTCTCTATCTAGAGTTCATTGAATGAAAAGAAAATGTTGCATTTTCATATACTGTGAATTAGGGATTGAGTCTTTAATCTATTCACATCACTTTAGTTGCATGCTGCTACCCTATTGAGTAAACAGAAACACTTAAAACTAATGTTCAATAAAATCTATTAGATAATTTTTATTTTTTCAGTTGTAGCAAACAAAGAGTAGCTTAGGCTAGGTTCTTGGTATAGGAGTGTGAGGCTAACTACAAGAAAAAAACCAGCCCTAACATCTTGTGGTAGGTAGGGAAAATTGAATTGGTATTACACATTTCCTGGGAGGCCTTTCCAACAAGAGTTCATGCAAAAGGTCACATTGAGGCCAACAAAGTGATCTACCCCACTTCATTACTCTTGTTGGCATGATTTACATGTATTGGTGGGTGATATTAGCATTTTCAATATAGCACTTGGGGACTCACTTGGGAGGACTATTCCTTGATTTGAGTAATCAATCAAAGGTTTTTGGGCTTTATTTCCATGTCCTTGCATGTGAATTAGACTTAATATTATTCCCCCAGGCCTTGTTCTATAGGTGGTAGCCATAGTGGCTTTTCCTATGTAGCTTTACACATGTGATGACGAGGGGGGTGTGCTTTTTGTACCTAGGGTAGACATTGGTAAAACTCAATTAGTCCTCCTAGAGGGTGCCACATGGATAATAAGGGTACTTGCACCTGATCTAAAATGAAGTGAGATTCCAACATTACTACTCCAACCATATCTTCACTATTGACATCGGCCTTGATCAACCAAGATCTAGCAACAGGAAAATTGCTTTTCTCCCTCTAGTTTGTGTGCTTATCTTCTAGGTCTCTTTTAGAGAGTGTTATTTGGTATGAGTCATACTTTGGTCATAGGAATCTCTAAATTAAATTGATTTGTTAAAAATATAGTTTCACTGTGGATGAGAAAGGTATCTTATTTTAACATCGACTATTAGGATTTTTTTCTAAGAAGATATGTCCACTATTTTGTAGGCAAAGGATAAATCTAATAACAGAGAACTCATACCATACTCAGGTTGGGGAGGATAGTCTTGGTATTAGGGGGGAATATCTTATTACTATTGAGGAAGTTGACACAATTCCTTAATTACCACATGTAAACCCACCTTCAACTCACCCTCTCAACCCGATTTTAGTGAAGTTGGGATCTTTCCCTAGCACTCCATTTTCCCTGTTCTATTATTACATGTCTAGTGAAAGCACTTCTTCTTCTGTGGGGGAGATGGGCCTCTCTTACCCTCTGCATTGACAATATCCACTACCATGTCATTTTTACCACCACTTAGTGTGGTTGGATCAATACCTACTGCTACAAGTCTTACTTCTTCTTGGAGCATTCCACCAGTTACATTTGTGACCCTGGCAAGTTTTCTGCCTTTGTTTGTGTTTATGCCTCCCTCTAGCTTCATGTTTGGACCAAGTGTAAATCCTTGTCAATATATGGAATATGGTACATTCATTATTAGCTCATCTCAACTTATGATTCCTACACTTAACATGAGCATTTTACTTTTGAGAACATGTTTGGAGGGTCCACTATTGCTTCTAATTAGGTTGGGGGAAACTATCTTTTTGTAAGTACTTATCCACCTTGGAATAGTTATATGTATAGGGGGGTGCCCTAAATTGGAGTTTCCTCTTCCTTTGGGGGGCTAGTATACCTGGGGGCACTCCCACATTTGTACCACTATCCTTATGAGCTCTCATGCTTATGGAAGTGCTTCTGTGTAGGGAGTTTTATCCTCTACTACTGGGTACAACCCCTTTAGTAGTCATGCTTTTTGGGGTATTTTATTCTTTGGAGGCACTTACCTAGGGGGCGGTGGAATCATATGGTTTTTCATGGGGTTAATTCCTTTATGATTCATTTAGGTAACAAAAAATTCCTTTTCTGATACTAACTCTTGATTTACTAGATTTGGATTAGCTAAAAAATGACCCCATCTATTATAACCCTTATTGGCCACCTATGCCAACCAAATTACCATTGATATTCCTAGTTTTAAGGGAAGATAGGAGAGAACCAGTCCATGCAAATAACCACCTATGGTTTATGGTGTTCTTCTAATTCCTTGGTGGATGATTTTGTGTGGTTAAGACTCTTTCAAAGAAATCTAACTAGGGATGCCACAAAATGGTATATCAAACTCGATTGAGCATCATATAATGATTTTTCTTCCTTGGTTTGTACTTTCTTGAACCACTTTTCCTCCAGGTAGGATATTGGGATTGACCTTTTTTTGAATTCAAAGCAAGATAATGCTACTCATATCTATGACCATATTCATGAGTGGCATAGACATAAGAGGTTAGTATGAAATAGGCTTCTTGATGATGTTCTTCAATATTGGTTCACTTGATTCCTTTTAGAACGTATTGCTAAGGATGTCAGTATGATGGGGTTGGAAAATAAGGAGAAAGTGATATTACATGCTCAACACCTTGATCTAATTTACTCTCAGTCTAGCATTTTATTTTAGATCATTCCCAACACTCCTCAACCTTCTATATATTGAGAAAAACACAAGTTGGGACCATAATCTAATGGTGTTATTGGTTATTTTTCTTTTGATACTATGAGCCAGCTAGATATTCAAGTAACTACTATCATATGGTTCTCAACAATCACCTTCTTCTAAGTAGTCCATCATGGTTCTCACTATGAAGTCCATAACACCTAAAAGTCCTTAGCAGCCTAGTAGTAAAAAGAAGAAAAATAAGAAAAAGAATAAATCTACTTAGGACCATAACAAAAACCAACCTAATTAGGGCGGGGAACAAGTGAGAATCGTTGAAATATTAAGTTTCCTTATAATATTTTTTGTGGAAAACACTTAACTCATGAGTTCCCTCGTATGGATGAAGTACATCATCTTCTTACGCTACCACCTGCCACCCAGTAGCTGGTAGTTTTAACTTATCTATTCCCCACCTAGGCACAATAGTAAATGGTTGCACAAGCTCCTCAACCTCTACCTAGGGGAAATGTGGGTCAACCTCATTATCCCACAGGAGATAATGTGCCTATTTATATGATGAATGAACAAGCTAACTTGTATATGAGAGCGAAATATTATGACCCTCCTTAGTTGAATTTTTCTCCTAAGGAATCAACCACTCCTACTGCTTCCACTGAACCTCTCATGCTAGATAAGGTTATTCTTCATAAGGAAACACACAATCTAAATGCGTAAACTACCCAACATTACAATATTGTTGAGGACCTGGTCCAAGAACCATATGCCATGTCTTTTTTAGAGGTTTTATATAGTTTTCCTATGCAACACAAAGCCTTGTTGACAACTATCAGAGGGGTGGATCCCTCAGAGTCTAATTTGATAATGTTTGACATTGAAAATCCTCATTATAAGCTCTCACATCATGTATTTTTATATATTATAGCGCATATATTTCATAAATACATTTATCACACTCTGGTAGATGAAGGGTCTTCTACCTGTGTCATGTCCACATCATGTTGGAAAGCTATCAATTCTCTAGCACTAGCTAAGTCCAGTACTACCTTAGAGGCATTTGATGGATATAATTTCGTGCCTTGAGGCATTCTACCAAAGTTTTACATCAATATTGGGGGAAATGTGACCTATATTAATGTTGAAGTTGTAGATGCTCCCTTAGATTATAATTTTCTTCTTGGTCATAGTTGGTTTTATGCTATGTGTGTTGGTGTGTCTTCGGTGTTTCATGTGCTTCACTTTCCCCATGAAGGAATTATTGTTGTGATCGATCAATTGGACTATTGTATATTATTGATCAAGACTACCACTACATACACTATGTTACCACCCATTAGTTATAACCCTGGAAGTTATGATGGTTTTTGTGCAGGATTGTTTAAAATCCCATCTATTATTGGTGTTTTTCCTTTACCACCACCTAATATTCCTTCTTCTCCTACTGTTTCTCCTATGCACATGATCTATTCTGTTACCTGTGGATCCTAGGTTGAATTTTGTAGCTATGGTTGGTCTTCATAATTTATATTTTAGACCTTGAAATGTATAATGTAATTGTAAGACATGTTATTCATGTCAATTTCATTGATTATCCCCTAAAAGAATTATTATAAGACATGTTCTTCATGTTGGATATAAAATAAGAAAATTTTGAAATTTGAAATTTCAAACTTTTGCTACAAACTAGTCAACTTGACCCTCCCTCAAGTCAAGTCAGACACAATGTAGAGACACACCCATTCAAACAAGCATATACATATATAAAGAGCATTTTAACTCCTCCTCAAGGCATCATTCTAGAGTATGATAAATTTTTCTCACCTCATGTGTTTATGAAATGTGACTTGGTTCTGGTGTATGATCAAGATGTCGATAAGTTGGGGGTACGTAAACTCAAACCTATGTGGCATGGGCCTTATTTTGTTAAGATTTTTCTCAAGAAAGAGGCATATGAATTGTTTGATTATGATGGGAATCCACTATAGGAGCTTTGTATGGGATTTATCTATGATACTATGCATAGTCATTTATGTGGTGTTTTTTACATATTGTGCATATGTGTCATTTTGATGTTTTTCTCTTTGTTGGTTTGGGTGTGTGTTGATAGTTTCTACATGTAACTACTGTGTGTGGTTTTTGATTGGAAGATGTCAAGTCCCTCTTCAATTTACATAGGATTTGCAGATGGTACTAGTCGTAGCACTCAAAACATAACTTCAACCTCTTGGGTCCTATTTTAACTCACCAATGAGCTTGTGAGTTTAGGGGGCATTTGTCTTCACTCGGTCACCAAAAATGTTATAGATTATAACACCATTATTGAGCTCTTAACTAAGACTATCGACCTTGGGATCCACCACTTGGTGGTCCAACTTGATTCACAACTTGTAGTGTCTCAGTTGAACCATGTCTATTTTGTGAGGAATCCTACATTACTTCATTATTATTCTAGGGTACATCACCTAGAATGAAATTTTGATTATATTATTTATTTGCATATTTCTAGAGGCTACAATATGCTTTTTGATTCATTATCTAATTACATGTTGGATTGGAATTTTTCACATTAAGAATTTAATCCATGCACATGAAAATAAACTCATAAAGTACACATCATTTAGAAACTAAACCATATAATTTGTCATGTTTTATTAAGTCAAAATAGAGTTTTTACATGAAAACATGAATACATAGTGAAAATACGGCATCTGAGGACCAGTCTACAATGCCAAGTATATATTCTAGACACACAAAACCATCATAATAGTACCACTATAGGAATTCAATCGCACTCGTGTTGGTGGTAACATAGCACAATGCATGCAATACGACAAAGGAGGGGATTTTGGTGATTTGTGTGAATGCCCACAATGTGTCTTTGTAGGTGTGGAGGGATGTCATCGATATTCATCAAAAAATATCCAAGTGTAAGTCCCTCCACATTATGGGTGAAATATTGTAGCTCATTTTTTTTTTTTTGCCTCCTCCTCCTCTTCGAAAACTTCTCGAGTCATTCCTGCTGGTACTTCTCTATGGTGGAGTGGTGACTAGCCTAGGGGACATGATGGTACCACATATACATATCACACACATGAAACATTAGCAGCTATATACTCACAAAAAAAAATTAAACACCAAAGAATCAAAAAACATAAAAAATAGATAAATAAAAATTCAAAGACCAAAAATTTCTTAGAAAGAGCACTCCATTGTGTCTTGGGAGACAAGACATGGTCTAGATCCTTTCTAAAATCCACACCTTCATAAGCATAGTAATTTGTGACCAATGGTATACCTTTCAATCATATAAAGTATGTTTAGTCAAACCAGTGCCCACTAGAGGTACCTTCTTGCCTCACCATCTTGTTTGACCATCGACACATATGAGGCTCCTCAAGATACAGATTCTTGTCAAACTATGCTAGGGGCCTCATATTAGGAACTCACTCCTGAAAGAAGGCTACTACCATACACCCATAGAAAAATTGCTTTAGGTGACCTCTCTTAATTTGAGAGATTTTCTTTGATATTTTCCAGTATGCCCTCACACTATTGGAAGAGTGTAGGCTCTAGGCATCTCACTGTTAGATCCATCTAAGCCTTGATTGCTATATGTGGTGAAGCTAATCCAACAACTCACATTATGGTGAGGACTACAATATTTGTAGTTAGGTTTGTAGTATCTCATGCAAGCACTCTACCACCCACCTTCCATGTACCAGGCCTATAAAATATTGTCACATAAGCATCTAGGTGTCTTCAGCCATGCTCCTCACCAAACACATAGCTACTAGAACCCCTTCCTTAGATAAAATTGTCAGGAAGTATATATCTTCAATTTTAATCCTTATAACTTCTTGTTGCACAATGAACTATTCATTATTAGGATCCCACCAACCCACTAGTTGTTGTAGCAAACAAACTTTCCTTGACATACTTGGAACCCTAAAGAATTTCAAGAGGCCATAGTCTCTGATAGCTCTAACTGTTGGAGCATGGGCCATGTCTTGGAAATCATTGTCAAAATGATTTCTCTCCCACCATTCAATAACTATGCTCAACTACAAAACCAAAGAAAATGTTAGAAAACTTAGTCCAAATGAACCTATCAAGAAACAAAATCATGCAAACCCTAGCTTCTTTGACAAAACTTTAAAGAAAAAAATTTATCATGGGATTTATGGAGTGTGTCTGTAGAAAATTAGAGTAAACTATGCATATTGAATAGCCTCAACCTACACAAAAAACCTAATTTATGCAGAGAACTAGTGTCACTCTCGTGCAGAAGCAACTATGTTGATTTAGGGAACAATTTGCACCATTAGACAAGTGTCTAAGATGCATGACATGAGATAGCAGAAGGAAGAGTAGGGTTCAAAGACTTACATGGATAAAATAGGTCACATAATAGTTCTTGGTATCTCCTATAATCTCCTTCCAAATCTTGAAGGAGAACTGGTGATTTCTCCTCTCCTCTCTATTTATTCACTTTCAAATGAAATAATGAGAAATGAGGGGGTATGTTTGTATTTTTATAATATATTTTTATTATTAAATTGGGAAAAATTGTCTTTTATTCATTTTTCTAATTAGGGAATATTTTTATGTTATTATATTTCTAATGACATTATTCGCGGGAGTGTGGGGTTTTTCATTTAGTCTATCTTCCTTAAAGTTATTTTTTGTGGTTCCATTATGTCAATGGGCCTGAGGTACACTTCCTCTAAAATTTGAATATGGGTTCAGGTTTCATATTTCCATTCAAATTACATTATTGACACTCATTTCCATCTTCATTGTGCCTTAGGTATGGCTCCACTAGGTTACGATATTAGCCCATCTCTTTTATGCACGTTGTAACTTGGAAGTAGAGATTACCTATACATGGATGCCCTACTTTAGAAACTTAATGCCATTTTATTGTCCATAAAACAATTATTTATTTCCTTCTTAAAACATCTCCTTTTGACCCACCATGACTTAGAATATAAGCATCACTTTTCTCGTCTTTGTCAGTTTCTGGCCTTACCCTGGGAGGATTATACATTTATCTACTTTGTGATTGCTACATATCTTTAGCCTATTTTATGCACATTGATAAGCCTTAGCTTCATTTCACGACGAATATCATCCTGTGCTTGGCACATTGCTTGCTTTTGCTTCGCTTTCTTACCTTTCCTAGAGGGGCTGCTTGTTAGCTAAACTTGACCCTATGGTGGAGTTGAGGTTATGTCAACAGTTATGGTTAACAGTTGTGGTTTTGGGCACTAGTATTGGTGACTCATGGTATTGAACCCATGGTATTACATGTAGTTGAAGCCCTTAAAAGGCTTGTGTATTCTCCATTGTAGGTAGCCATGGTTGAGCGGTGAAAGTTCAGGTTGTTGGTCGGCTTGGCTGTATTTTAGCCAAGGACAATAATAGATCTATTGTTGGTTGGTTTTTCCCCCAATTGGGGTTTTCCAAATAAGAATGGTGTACATGGTTTGAATGTGTATTTCTTGATCATTATATTTATTTCTCTTGAACCCTAACACTGCTAAGATGAGTGGTATTATTTGCCAACCTCTTTCATAATATTAGAAATAGTTGATACCGTTCATACCAATAATTCCTCCAAGATGATATTTTATTTTTTCCTTCTTATGCTCATTAAACATTGAAAGGAATAGAGTATCCTTTTATCTCTTTTTCAAGTTCATTAAAACTGAACGAAAAAGAAACTATTGAGCTTACTTGTCTTCTCTTTCATGCTCATTAAAATATGAATGAGTCTAAAAATAGAAAAGGTAAGGCTAATAATTTACTCATCTTATTAGTTAAAATGGTAGTGTCATTCACATCACCCTTGAACATGGGATCTATTTGAGTCATTATCTCACAACTAGGTTTTATCTTTCCTAGGAGTTGTACCATACGTATGAGTTTGTCTACTCCTTCAACTAGTTTCCCTTATAGTGGCTATGGAGCATGCTTCAATGCCTCATGTGTTGTTGCATGATGTCATGTGGTTCTCATCAGTCAATGCTACCAAGTCAATATTATGTTATGTCATTATGTGTTCAAGGAAATATTCAACCCATGTCAACCATCTGTAGTCCTTATTGACCTTTTTGTGTCATCCATCCCTATGTTAGTTGTGATTCATCACATCATGAAATCATCCATTCAAATCATCTATGAGTATGTTCCATGTCGATTGATGGGTCACATTGTATTTTCTAGTGGCTATGATATTTTTGATTTGTCACATGGATCTAATGTGTATTATTCATGGCCATGCCCTAGAATTTCATGTCATGGATCCAAAGTGTATAATTGGTGACCATGTTCAGTTTCTCTTTATGAATAAGCATGGGTATGCCCGACTTGAGATGTTATTAACAGGTGACAAGCCTCCTAAATATATAACAATCATGGCCAATCTAACCATCCTTTAGCACATTTTTATCTCTCTCTTTGCATTTGATGACATCTTTTCGAGCTATAATGTGTTCATTAGGAAGGTTAAGGAATATTTTTCATATCATGTAGCTTAATGCATTGAATGTGCAAGATAAGGAGATTTTATTATGCAAGAGCATGTTGGAAACCAACATTTATTTCATATGAGCATGTTGGGGACTAACAATAGAAGGTTTAGGAGGTTTGTTCATTGAGTTATCTCATCAACTACTTGGCTAACATATGTGCAATTAATCTACCTCAGTGATTGCAGGAATCTCAAGAAACCAGATCCAACTTTATAGGGATTTTGGATGGAAGCAAACCTATTTTTGTATAAAAAAAGAGCTTAGGAGCCCAATAGGATTCAACTTTAGGGAGAAATATAGTGGCTACTAGAGCTAGAGTTTGCTACTTGTTATTTCCATTTTCTTGTTATCTATTTAAACAATTTCTGAGATTAATGAGAAACATATTCTTCATTCCTGCCTAAGTTTGTTTTAAGGAGATAAATTTCCTTGGTTTAGGGCCCAAGCCAAGAAATCAAGATCCTCTACTATACATTTATTTCATTTTTTCCTTTACATGTATTTGATTTAGTTGTGTTATTTCTCTGTAAGTTTGGTTTACAAAAAAAGTATTATTTCTACAGATTAGTGAGTGAGTTTCCTTGGGAGGATTAATCATAAAGTTTGTCTGAACATACACCAATGATATTTTCTTTTTGTTTTATGTAATAGTTAGGTTCTTATTTAAACTCAACTCATCCTTTCCTTTGCATTTTTATTTTATACAATTAACCTTTTAACAATCCTTTAAATCATGATGGCTTTGTTAATTGAATAATCACTTTGTGTGAAAGTAAGATCTATTGGTTCAAAGGACAAGAATACCATCATCTCCTATCACCAACACCAATTTTCAACACCTTTATTTCTCATTCCTCCAAACAATCTATGCACACAAATTACATTACAGGGTTATAAGAGACCATTACTTTGACTTTTCCTCGTGTAGGATGGGATATTGAGTATATATAAGCTTGGAAAGGTCCCCTACACTCTTTCCAAACCTTCGACCATCTCCCCCCACCTTTATATTTCATATAGAGTTCTTAGAGTGTTTTTAGATGCAATCCTATAGCAATATAGGGCATCCTATCGCATCTTGTAGCATCTTGTAGAACTTCAAAAAATTGATCAAAATTCAGCCATAATTTCCTCTTAAGCATATTTTTCACTTTTCATCACTTAGAAATGTCCCCTAAGTCTTGAAATCCAACTGGAAGAGACCATAGACCCTTTGTACATCATCTTCTCATCATTGTAGCTTTAAATATGCAATTAGGGTTTACTATTTTGATCATGAGTTAAGCAGCATAGAAATAGTTTGCATTGATTTCTTTTGAGAATTTGATGGTTTCTACAAATACATTAGAGTTTACTTTGAATGTTGTAGTATAAATTTTATTTCTTTCATTTGATTCCATGCAACTAGTCTAAGTTTACATTCTTGTAATTTAATTTATGCAAAACAAAATTAGAGTTTTCTTTCCCAATATATATATTTTTTGCAAATAGATTAGAGTTTCCTTAATGCAGTATGACAAGTAAAGTTTCAATTGATTCGTTCTTGTAAATTTAATTTCAGTAGTTTCATTCCTTATAATTCTGCAAGATGGCCTTTTCAAATTTTAGTTTAATCCATTCCTTTAGAGCAACTTAGGTAGAAATCTTGCTTACTGTACATATAATATTGCCACCTCTTAAGTTTGTAAAAACTCCAGATTGATAAATTAAAGTTGGTAGCCTTAAGAGTTGAAACATCCTTGTTGTAATACTGAGACTCATCAACATGGTTGATATTTAAGCACTTGAGTTCCTCTCTTTTGGATTTTCATTCCTAGCCATCAGTTTCTCTTTTGACCTCATTCATTAGGGGGCATATGTTATAAGCCTATTTACCCACCTATGAGTAAGCTACATTTTCCTTTGTACTATTAACCTTGAAGCATGGTATTTAAATTTTATTTTGACTTTGTTTTAGAATTTATGTTGGTTGTCTTTGTGCAACCTACATAATTACGCTAAGTCTCAGTGTATACCCAGAGTAATTTATGTTGCTGTACCCTTGCAAACCATCATAGATGTTGGATGCTATAAACATACTTATTCCTTAGGAGATGTGATCTATGGATTACCTTTATTACTTAGTTAAGAAAAAATTATTGTGGAAGTTTCTTAACTTATCTTCCCCACTACTTTCCCAGATTCATTCTCCCAAGGAGGCTTAAAGGCCTATATATACTTTTCACCTAAAGGGGTAGGGTTAATTTGAGAGTGAGAGTTTAAGATCTAGCATTTGCATTATAGTGTGAGCATTATTCATGTGGGAGGCTAGACAAGACCTGCTGCTAATATGAGGAAATAAAGATGAAAAAAATTCCTCACTTATGTCATCCCAACTTCCATGTTGTTTCCAAGGAAGATACTAATACATTCATTTTCAAATTCAAGGTACTATCTCAAAACTACAAATATGTGTCATATGCTCAGAACTTAAAGTTATTCCATACCACACTAAAAACGGTAGCAACATATAGGTTTATTAGAGTTGGTAAATGTAGCATCTGCAAATGGACTAGATGAAGCAAAAATTCCTAGAAAGGTTCCAAGAATATTGTTGAAAATAGGAACAATAAATGTTAAAAATAGCATCAAGGAAAATCCTAATTTAATTTTGTCCTTGAATTAAATTGGGAATAAAATTGTAATTCCACATCTCATGACAACTTGTAATAGTAAAGTAAGCTAATTTGACTTAGTTGGCTCAGTTAATTCGAGTTGAGGGTATAACTAGAGTCATGTAGAGTGTCTCCTACAATTAGGAGCACTAGTTGAGTTTATTTTGAGTTGTAATTAATTAATTCAGTCTAACTGAGTTAAAGTAAGCTAAACTAGTTCCAACTAATGGAGGAGCTAGTGGGAGGTCTAGTAGTGGGGTGCTTCAAAGATAGTATGGATTAGTTTGAAGGTTAGTAGAGGATCTATGAACAAACTAACAGTAATTGGAAAGGATACTAGCAACAAGGTGACAAGAGCAAAGATTGGGAACATGTTAGTGTTGACAGGTAAAAATGCCTTAAGCTATTCTTGCAACATTCTTCGAATTCTTCGTGGGCTAGACCAGGAAATATGGGAACATAACCCAAGATTTTATAGCCTTTTGAATTAAAAATATATAATAAAAAATAAATAAAGTAAATCTACAATAAATATATTAGAAAAAATAAAATGAATCATGATAATATGCACCATCATTAAGATAAATTTCCAACTCATAAAAGTAACCAATTAAATTGTTGTAATTGAAATATACAATTTAATATAGAAAATACAAATGAAAGACTTAAAAGCAAATGGTATTTACAATAAGGTACACAAATATTCACAAAATATTAAAGAATAAAATAAACAATAAAGCACATGATAGTAAAAATAGACGAAAATTCTCCATTGAGTTCATTCAAAAGAATTTGCTAGACATATTGAATCAATATTGGCTAACATCAAGGTATATCAAAAATATATCCTTACAAATGACAATGTTTAATGAAAACAGGAGTCAAATGCAAGTGGTAAAGAACCAAAATAAAGCTTATGCATAGCTACAATCGATTGTGACATAAACATTTTGGACATTGGTATGGCTACTGCAAAATTATCAATGATTTGCCATGATAAAGAAGAAACAACACTAAATGCTCATCAATAAAAAGGATTGTAAAATAATACCTTTAACACCAAGAGAATAACTTAATAACCCCTTTCACTGCTACTTTTTAAAAGAAAATCTATTTTTCCAGATCTGTTAGACTCAAGATCTCTTAATGAAAACAAATGAATATTCTCAAAACTAAAAAAAGAAAACTAACTCATATCATTCCCCATGTAAAAGGTTTTTGGCCTATTCACCTTTTGAAAAATGAAATATCTTGGTGAAGAGTTGTCCAAATGATTTCCAAAAATCATTCTTATTTTTATAATTTCATACTCAACTATACTCACTCCACTTTTCCCAACAGTGATCCCAATATAATTAATTTTGATTTAAAGAAGGAAAAATAAAAATAAAAAGAATGGAATTTTTCCAAAAAGTAGATATATGGATACATGACTCATTAGGAAGGGAGGATCCAATTTCCTTTTTAGAAATTTCAATTTATATTTCCGAATTTATATAAATTACCATAATGCATGATCCATCACCTTATAACTCCCACACATGAATTGTTAACAAAAAACAAAATCATGAAATGATTGGCATCATTTGCACATTAAATATATGTAAATGATATATATCAAAATATAACGAATATAACTGAAAAATAAACCTTAAAATTCATCAACTGATTGCCACTGTAATATTAGAACCTATAAGAAAAATGTGCTTAATTATAATGAATCTGAGGAAATAGATCTTCTATTGAAGGTATTGGTCGACATTTAGAAGCCCCAACTAAAATGTTTGTATTTGGACTCTCTTCTATTTCCTTACCTTTTCCTTTTTCTTGTGCAACTACAGAGGCATGGTCAAGACTAAAGTTTTCTTGTTTGAGGCACTCAATAACGCCATGGACATATGAGAAGCTATAGGAAAGTTGATTAGGAATTAAATCAACTAAAGGATCATGGGGAATATGATCAATATGACTAGTAGAATAGTAAGCAACATGAATAGTACTAGCATGAACAATAGTAGGATGAACATCATGGTCAACAATAGATTGAAAATACTTAGATAGTGCCATATTATTAGGATTTGGGGTATTAATAGGCTACTTAGGGTTTAACATTCCCAAAGAAGATGATTCAAAATAACTATTAGAAGAGTGTTGTTGATTAGAAATATTGGCAATTATTCTACCTCATCCCTAGTTTTCTTTATGAAGTGGGTTGGGAATGGGATTTCGTCTATCATTATCTTGTTTTTTCTCATGGATCTCTTTCTGATCAGATATTGATCCAGGACCTTAATGATAGCTCAAATTTCAAAGTGTTTGAAAGAGTGTCGAACTTGAGTAACTGGATAGATCTCGTTTTCCTAATTGTGGTGCCGTGAACGATTCGAAAAACTGACACCGTATGAAGGAGTTATCGCAATTTGAAAAAGTCTAGTAAACTGCAATTTTCAAGAATAAATTGATTTTTGAAAAATATTAAAAAAGAATATTCCAAGGAATATTCCCTACAATATTTATTTTGGCTAACCAATCAGGTGCTGACACATGGAAATCTGGAGGCTGCCACGTGGCCCTAGAATGGTATGGTAAAATTTTGCTGGGGTCTGACAGAATTGAATCTGTGACCTCCGACAAGACAAACCAGCGTGCTACCAACTCTGCTCTATGATGTTTCTTAACACATAACATTAACATGTTATATTTATTTTTTAATGGGTCGCAGTTTGGGGGTTAGGACTGCCATTGTTCTTACTCGCTAGTGGTCCCATAAGACTTGGTCACATATCCGTGAAGTCAACCATTTGCTAACAAACCACATGGTTTGCGTGTTGACTGCTAGCTAAATAGTCTAATTCCTAACACTTGGTTGAAACCCGTCACATGCGCGCTGATATTTACGATTAGTTCCGATGGCTAGTTTGGTGGAGCACTAAAAAAGGGTGGTTATGCCAAAATTAACTACAGTTAAGTGCAAGTTTTTCAAAATTAGTGGAGGATCTCTAGGGGAAACTACCTAAAGGCACTCCAGGAGAAGTTTTCTACCTAAGATAGTGAAACAAGAGGCTATCTAGGAAAATTGAAGCCTTCTGAAGCCAATGGAACAGTCCAGAGAAGCTGAAGAAGCCATCTTCAAGGAGATTTTCATCCAAGGAGATTTTGGAGCTTACAACCACCAATGGTTGGAGGCAGTTGTAGGAGCTACCAATACTCATTCTCAGTGAACCAATAGTCATTCCTGACTGTAATGAGCCTTATGAATCCATTTAAGGGGTTTGCAGAAGCATTTGGAGACTTATAAAGGCCAAGAGGCTACAGGGAAGTTTCAAGCAGCCTAGTGTCAACCGTGGAGGAAGGCCTAGTTTGGGGATGCAATGCTCATTTTGAGCAAATTACTTGTCTATTGTTGATGTATGATATGTGATGGAGATAGTAGAAGAGGTTTCAGTGATAGTTAAAGAATTCTGAAGGAGTTAGTGCCATCAAGAAGCTCAGGGTAGCTCAGTGCACCGGTTGAAGGAATCAAGTCTAAGGGATCTTGGATCTATTTTAAGAGTGATGACAGCCATGACAAGGATATAGATGGTTTTATAAGCCCATTGGTTTAGTTTGGTAACATTTGGAGTTAAGTGTGGGACTTGTAAATGAAACTTTTCCATAATCCCAAAGAGCCAAGTCAAGATGACAAAAGCTCAAGGAGACGTAGCCCACGACATTCAGGTGAACTCCTAGATTAAATTTTATGTTATGTGTTGATGTTTATTTGCTGCATTATATGGTTGTTGTGTGTGTTTAATATCAGCAGAAAAAAATGGACTTAAATCAGTTAAACCATTAAAATAAATTACACATACACCTGTTTCAAGTAATTAATTCCGCAAATGTGAACATAAGATAGATCATATATTTGTTAAGCTTTGGAGTGGGAGTTTCTTGTAAGCATAACAACATGTTAAACCACCATTTTAGATCAGGTGGTATAAGATCAAGATTCGTGATTGACAGAGGAAAAGATTGCTTGTTTGATAGGTGTTCAAATAGTCAAATTCTATTGTTTGATTATTTGCAAACTGACTATTGTTTGAGTTTGCAAAGGTGAAGGGAATGCTACTAAAAAGCTAAGTCCAGGAGAGGACAAGAAGGAAGAATGGCTGAAGGAATTATCCTTACCCAAAGGACATCAAGACAACCCTTGAAGCACAAGAGAGTTTGTTTACAAAAGGCTTCTTGAATAAGAATTTAATTCTACTGCCATTTAGTTCATAAATTTTTCATTAGTTCTTTGAAAGCTTTGTGAATTTTGTTGAAGTTCTTTTGTTCATTCTTATAATGAAAAATTCTACAAGTGAGTTTTCCAAATCCCCCTCTTTGACAAGATTCTTTGATGAAGGCATGAAGCGAGATTTGTTCATCATGATGGATATGGTGAGAGAAATGTATGAGGATGAAGGGAAGAGCACCAAACTTCGACAGTAGTTGAATTCCATTAAGGAGGAGAAGTAGTTTCTTTCTGACCAATTGCATGAAATGGAGAGTCAACACCATATTGCAAATATGAATCTGGAAAGGATGCAGGAGTTGGAGACACAGCTCCTTGTTGCCAAAGAAGCCTTAGTCAAGTATCAGCTTGAAGAAGAGGTAAACAATTCTAGTTTGTCTTCAATTTCTTCTAAGAATGTTTATGTTGATTATTTTGAAAAACATACAAGAGGCATAGGGTCCAAGTTGATGTCAAAAATGGGCTATGAAGGAAAAGGATTGGGAAAACATGAACAGGGCATTATTGAGCCAATAATGGTTGAGGAAAGGCCTAACTATTTGGGTCTTGGCTATGGCAAATCTTGTGGAGAAAGTTCCAAAGCAGTCATGAAGGCAATTGAAATAGTTCCTACAAGGAGTTTCATTTTAGGTATTCTACCTCAAGAATGAAAAGATTGTATTCTTGTGGAATGCAATAGTTTGAAACATCATTTGCAGGAAGAAGGTGTTCATAAGCATGCATTTGAACCAAAGAGTTGTGAAAGCTCTAAAAGCATTGAAGGGATTGATGGTGTTCCAAACGGAGCTACTTCATTTGATTCACCTCCTCATGAAGGTAATAAAGATGAAAGAGAAAGTTATAAATCTGATTTCAATCACAGTTCTTTTGATTATGTTAAGCACAGTAAATTTCCACATAAACATTGGAAAAGAATCGCATGTACCTTTTGTGGTTTGATTAACCATAGTGTTTCTAGATGTTGGAAGAGAATGGCCATATACAAGAAACTTTTGAAGTAAAGGAGGCAAGAAGCAAAAGGTCCATTGGACAAGGCAAATTATGTTGTCAAGAAGATGAACATGTGTTGTACTTATTGCCATAAGCAAGTAGATATTGCAGAAAGGAGTTGGACTTTGAATCCAACAATGCTTCCACAAAATTTGAAAAAAGTGGAAAAATAGTATGCCAAGAATGGAAAGTAAGTTTCCATAATTGATGTGTTTTAGGATGATCCACATGTTGATATTGATGTGTAGTTAAAGGAAGCACCTTTGGTGTGGGTTGGTAAGAAATGGCTAGAGTTCTTATCTAATTAAAGTTGACACATTTCTTTGCTAATGGAATGCAAGTTGCGGGATGGAAAAGTTGAGTTCAGTTTATTGTAGAAAAATTATATTCATTTTAGTTTTGAAAGTACATGTACATGTCATCGATGATCATGTACTTATGATTGTGCTTAAGAGAAAGTTGAAGAATTGAATACATGCATTAGAATGAAATGTATGAACACAGGGACGTTAATGATTTCCTTGTATTTGAACATGTATGTAATTGACTTGATGGACAGCTATCGACCATCATATTGTTTTGTTTAAGCATGCATGCAATGTCATGTCAACTTGGAAAAGTTGATTTGGTCTCCAAGATTGTAAAAGGGAGATAATGATGAAGTGTTTCATCTTTGAAAAAGAATTGTTAAAGTTCTTTTTATACATGCTTGACTTGAAGGGTCAATCGTTTGAAAAGGCATGTTTTTGTCGTCTTGTGATTTAGTTGATCATTTGTATACAAGATGTAAAGACATGATGATTATTCACATGATGTGAAAATTATTTCTTTTGATGGAGTAGGAGTTCATTTCGTCAAGTTATTTCTTGCATCATGTTGTTTTTTTTAACAAGATGTTAGAATAAGATTTGCAGTTGCAGAAGTCCCCATGGAAGTGGCTTGGAAGTGATGTTCAACTACCTTCTATAAACTTCTCAACAAAAATTTTGAGTGAGTTCAAGGAAGACAATTCTTAACAGGAGAACAAGCGCATCTAGGAAGGGAAGTGTTGACTACCTTCGAGTTTTGATTCAAAGGCACTAGCCATGCAAGGCAAGTGTATGGAGGCTGAAAGAAGAGGGTACTATACTCTCATCTACTGTTGATATTAGTATATCAATCTTTTGGGGTCCAATAGATTCCCAATGGGGAGGAGTGATTAGATATTGATCCAGGACCTTAATGATAGCTCAAATTTCAAAGTGTTCGAAAGAGTGTCGAACCTAAGTGACCAGATAGATCTCATCTTCTTATTTTAACATTGTGAATGGTTCAAAAAACTAAGACCGTATGAAGGATTTATCGCAATTTGAAAAAGTCCAGTAAACTACAATTTCCAAGAATAAATTTATTTTAGAAAAATATTAACAAAGAATATTCCAAGGAATGTTCCCCAGAATATTTCTTTTGGATGACTAATCAGGTGCTGACATGTGGCAAGCCCAGAGGCCACCACGTGGCCCTAGAACGGTATGGTAAAATTTTGTTGGGGTCTGACGGAATCGAACCCATGACCTCCAGTAAAACAAACCAGCATGCTACCAACTCTACTCTACAATGTTTCTTAAAAAATAACGGTCACATGTTATATTTAAGTTTCAACCGGTCACAGTTTGGGGGTTAGGATCGCCAGTGGTCCCATAAGGCCTGGTCACATGTCCGCGAAGTTAACCATTTGCCAACCCACGTGGTTTGAGTGTTGACTGCCAGCTAAATAGTCTAATCCCTAATTTCCGGTTGAAACCTGTCATATGCATGCCAATAGTTACAGTTAGTTCTGATAGTTAGTTTGGTGGAGCACTAAAAAATGGTGGTTATGCCAAAATTAACTACAGTTAAGTGCCAGTTTTCAAAAATTAGTGGAGGATCTCTAGGGGAAATTTCCTAAAGGAACTCCAGGAGAAGTTTTTGACCTAAGAGAGTGAAAAAAGAGGCTAGCTAGGCTAAGTGAAGCCTTCTGAAGCCAATGGAATAGTCTAGAGAAGCTTAATAAGCCACCTTCAAGGAGATTTTCATACGGGGAGATTTTGGAGCTTAGGGCCACTAGTGGTTGGAGGCAGTTGAAGGAGCTACTAGTACTCATTCTCAACAAACCAATAGTCATTCCTAACTATAATGATCCTTCTGAATCCATTTAAGGGGTTTTCAAAATAATTTGGAGAATTATAAAGGCCAAGATGCTACAGGGAAGTTTCAAGCAGCCTAGTGCCAACCGTGGAGGAAGGCCTAGTTTGGGGATGCAGTGCTCATTTTGAGCAAATGAATAGTCTATTGTTGATGTATGATATGTGATGGAGACAACAGAAGAAGTTTCAATGATAGGTGAAGAATTCTGAAGGAGTTAGTGCCATTAAGAAGCTCAGGGTCGCTCATTGCACCGACTGAAGGAATCAAGTCTAAGAGATCTTAGATCTGTTTGCAGAGTGATGATAACCATGACAGGGACATAGATGGTTTTCTAGACCCACTGGTTCAGTTCAGTAACCTTTGGAGTTAAGTGTGGAACTTATAAAAGAAACTTTTCCATAATCCCAAAGAGCCAAGTCAAGATGACAAAAGCTCAAGGAGACGTAGGCCATAACATTAAGGTGAACTCCTAGATTAAATTTGTTGTTATGTGTTGATGTTTATTTGCTGCATTATATGGCTATTATGTGTGTTTAATATCAGCAGAAACAAGTGGACTTAAAGCAGTTTAACAATTAAAATAAATTACACGTACACCTGTTTCAAGTAATTAATTCCACAAATGTCAACATAAGCTAGATCATATATTTTCTAAGCTTTGGAGTGGGAGGTTCTTGTAATAATAAAAAGATGTTAAACCCCCATTTCATATCACTTTCACATTAGGATGTGTCTATAAAAGAGAATGAGGTATCACATGCAAAATCAAGCGATGGAAAAACACATTAGGTAACCCAAGGAATAAATGGTTAGTAGTAGCACGTTGGTGAAATTCCTCAGAATATGCATTGAAATGTACATAAAACCTTATCTTCTCATTTCTCCCATTTTACCACAAATTATGAGGCTTGTTACCTATATCATAGCCTCTGCCACAACCTTGCTTAATTTATCCCTTACTAAAGAAACACATTTTTTCAATTATAATAAAAACATGAGACATACTGTAGAAAATAATTACTAAAAACAATTATTCCAACTCGTGTAACTTTTAGATTACTACAAAATGAAACATCAGTAATATCAATAAAATACATGTGGAAAAAGACTTGAAATTATCATAGACAGAGGAAGTGAAAACAAGAAGTTGGAACAAATGTGGTTAAGAATAGCTTTAAGAATTGAGAGCATAATCATATTTTTATATTATTAACATTCTTGTTTCCCATCCCCTAGAATTATGCCTTTAAAATTTTAATTTTACACAAGGGAGGTAACCAAATGCCATGCATAAACTAAACTATATGTAAACTTTATTTTCAACTAGGGTACATGCATCATATTCAACATTATTAAAACTTGCACAATAATGCACAAGGGTTTCTTTGTATTTAGCACTTTTATAGTTCTAGACAACCACATAGATAAAATTGATTTAAGAACTAGTAATGGAAAAATGAGGGTGATAAAAAATGAAGATATATTGAATGCCAAAATGTATGTAATTGGAAATGGTTGACATTGTTCATAGAATCAATTATAGAAGTCACCAATTCTTCATTTATCGTTTACAAAGTAACAATAGGGTATAGGGTTTTTCTCCATATGCAAAAAAGAACTAGAGAAAACCACTAAAACTATTCAAGACAATGGTGTGGCATAGGGTTTTATTTTATACATTAGAGAACCAAAAAAAAAGCCAAAAATTATATAGAACAATGGTTGGGCATCATATTTTCTTTTATAAAAAATATAGAACTAGAGAAAACCCCTGAGACTATTTTTTTTTCATATATTCTAGTTGATTTAACATGCAATGCATTTATCATATGGAAATGTACAAGATTTAGTCATTTATAGGTTGGAAGAAAACATTTTGATTTGTTTATGGGTGAGGGATGGACAACATAGAGTCTAATAATAAAAATAATTATTTGGATTTTCATAATTAACCATAAGCTGAACCAAAAACACTTGGAGATGTTGTGCAAAAAACCAACTTCTAGATGCCTAAAATGAACCACAGATGAACAAATATTCCAACATAATACTTCCATCTTTCCTTACTAAATCTATAGGAAAAATGAGTTCGAATATCATAGTGCAGAACTCACTGCAAGAATTATTTTGTGTGGAAGGAGTGGAAAACCAAAAATTAATCACAGAGATAGAAATGAAAAATGAAATGGCAAGAGAAAAGGAAAAACACAAGTCTGGAGGTCTATTTCCATATAAACCCAAGGGAAAAACTCCCATGTGGTGCATGCAATATCCATCCTAAATCACAAAAACCCTACAGATTTCAATCACAGGGGTGGGCATTATGTTCACCACCTTTCAATTTATTTCATGCCACCCATTTCATTTGAATGGGTATTCCAGATATGTCACATACCATGTTATTAGTGAAACACATATATGCAATGTCAACCAAACACAACATATATGCCATGTACCAAACACAACAAATATACCATCAATGCAACATTTATGATATATCAACGTAAGGAAACAAGTATTCCATATAAATCAACACATATTCCATATACCAAACATAACACATAATCCATGTAACATAATGTCATCCCACATTCAAAACAATTCATAAAAAATTGACATATAAATGATATGATTTTTCAAACAAAGGAAACTGATTCCAATGCATGCGTTGTTGCAACATAAGCTTTTAATATGTTGTTAAGATTTGATGTTGAATATATCAAACTTTCCAATGTTTAATACCAAAGTCAAGAGTGTTATCAACATATATACAACCCTTGTTTTAAAATTGAACCTTTAATATTTCCATTATCACCATGATATTAAACATAAGTATATAATTGTAATGATGCCATATGAGGCTATAACATATGATATATTTTCATATGCACTAATATTCTAGAACAAACCATTGGATCTTGAGAGCTAAAGCAAACCTCTAAATGTACTTCATTGATTCTTGCAACTGTATGTGTTTTTTTATTTATTTGGAATATGCTTATAATTTCTCATGTGGCACCCTCCCTAACTTATGGTCATGGTGAAAGGAAACCAAAAAATATTAGGTGTCAAATTTTGACAAATTTTACAAGCAATGGAGGGCACTTTTGTATTTTTAATGCAAAAGTAAACAAAAAAAATCAAAATTGATATCAACAAATTGCGACTCCATAAGGGAATATAAGTGACTATATTGAACTTAAAACATTATGTATTCACAATTCCCCTCATAGTTGATCAAAATCACTCACCTAAATATCAAGAGCTTAATTAGAAATCAAGTGCATTTAAGTGAACCTTTTTCAAAAGAAAATAGGGAGTAATTGTTTTTCATCTCGCATGAATGAAGAGGTCATTCATATATTCTCTAAAGTCAAATTCGATAATTGGTACTTATTTGTAGGAGTCATTGAGTTCTTGTCTCTTAGAACATGTTGCAATTTGGCCAACTTTGTTTTGGTTGCTCATAAGCATAAAACACACACACACACATACACATACAAGCCTGAAATTCTAATTATGAACTCATATAAGAACAAAAAGAAAAATCATAAAAAAAATAAAATGAAACAAAAATGAAAATATAAAAGAAAAAATAAATGGCAAAAGAAAATAAATAAAAACAATAGTAATAAAAAGCAAAAAAGAAAAAGAAAAATCATGACTATGAGATTTATTGAGTAAGACAACATTTCATTGTTCATTTAATGGGATCATTGAAATGATTAATTTGAGAACCATTGAAAATATAGGACAACAATCAATCATCTTCATATTTTAAAAGAAAATAATTGCTTCTCAGTGTAGAATCGATTTTAGAAGGATCAATCTATAACTTTTGAAATTTAGTGTGTTTTCCTATGTCTGCATGTGCAGAATCCCATAGTAATACTTTTTGCCCTACCTCAAATAATGTATGCTTTTCTTTCTTATCAAAATATTTCTTAACACTTATCTTTTTTCGATTTGATTTAACACTTGAGTTTTTTTTTCAATTAAAGCTAAGAAAGTGTGATATCGATTAATTAAACCATATTCTAAATTCCTCAGCTTCTATTGCTAAACAGAAAGAAGCCAATTATAATTCCACAAGAATAATGGCTTCTTGTCCATAAACCAATTGCTACTTCAGTAGTGGTCCTATCAGCCCATAGAGCATATGGAAACAAGGTGTGCCATTGTCTAGGTTTATCATCTACTATTTTCTCAAAAACCTTGATTAACTATTTATTGGTTAACCTAAAAAGTCTATTACCTTATGGGTAATAGGATGAGGAAAATGAGCATATGATTCCATATTTATTACAAAAGAGAGTAAACTTATGAGAAATGAAGGTGGGACCATTATTAGTAGTAATATGAACTAGTATACTGAATCTAGGAATCAATTTTTCTTCAAAGAAATAAATTACCTAGTCATCATTCTCTCTTTTTAGAGGGACATTTTCAGACCACTTAGAAAAATAATTTGTTTTGGTTAAAATAAAAACATGAGCAGTAGAAGAAGTTGGATTACAGGACCAATTAAATCTAATCCCCATTTCACGAAAGGACAAGTGACAATGAGAGGCTTAAGAACCATTATTTAATATTGTAGAATATTTGCTACTCTTTGACATTATTCGCAAGATTTGACAAATTTAAAAGTATCACAAAAAACTGTGGGCCAATAATACCCAATATTGAAGAAAATTTGCCCCTATGTGATTAGCTTGCTTAGCTGAGCCATGCAAATATTTTAATATTTCATTAGTAGATTTATCACTGACACATGTTAACAGTATGCCTTCTGGAGATTTTATAAACAAATATGGACCTATTTGACTACGTCTAATCCAAGGTTTCTTTTTTGAATTTTATCAAGATTATTATGAATTTTTTAATGAATTAAGTAAAATATGTTTTCATGGTACCAAGGATGATCGTTAAGTTTATATTTGTTCCCATAAATAAAAAATAAATCAGAATAAAAATATTGCTGATTTGAGTCAGCACCTTGAGAATTCTCTAGATCTTATGCAAGATGAAGTGCCAAATATCTTCCCTTAATGGTATGGGAACTAGTAACAGTTAAATCATGTTATTACAAATTTTTCAACCATTGTTATAAATTACTAGATAATAGATTATGTGATAACATAAATTTGATAGTAGGTAAAGGACTTCTCACCTCATTATGCTTTTCTAGGATCAAATGCCTAATTTTTTCAATTAGCTTAACAAGAGAATAAGCATGTTGTTTGATATAAGAATATTTTAAAGTTGTATAAGTTAAGCCTTGAATCATATATGCTATTAGTTTCTCTTAACCTTCATGATTTCTATAACAAGATGGCTGAAATAGCTTCTTCAGTTGGATTAGTATAAGTAATGAATTAATTTGAAAAATCAGGAGTAGCTGAAGTAGGGGAAAAATAAATAGCATCTTTAATTTTTTGAAATGCAAGCTCAGTATTTGGATCCCATTTAAAAATTTGATCACATTTAACAAATGATGAATAGATCTTACTATTCTAGAAAATGCGGGAATAAACCTTTATATAAATTTATTTTTTATCGTGAAAGCTTGGATATCTTTTTTATATGTGGGATTAGATAAATTTTGAATAAATTTTACTATTTCTAGATATATACTTATCCCTAATACTGAAACAATATGATGGAGTAGTTTTCCATATTTGACTCAAAAAGTAGATTTCAAAGAATTGAGAGAAATACCAAATTTGTGACAATGGATGAAAACTAGTTTAAGATGTGCCAAATGGTCAAATCTCAATTTAGAGTAAAAAATAATATCATGCAAGTAAATTAGAATAAGAAGAATAATTAAATCATCAAAAGTTGTGTGCATATCTCTTTAAAAGATAGCTTCAATATTGACAAGCTCAAAAGGAATATGATTGGAAGCATATGTTCCCCACTGGGTGGTGAATGTCTTTTTATGTTTGTCATACTTTTTTACAAAAAAATGATTATACCATGAGAATCCATCTAAGAGGGACATGCATTGAGAACTAGCTTCTTGTTATAAAATTAACTCCATATTTCGTAAGGGGAAATTGTCCTTCACACTTTCCTTACTAAGAGAACATCAATCCACACCAAGTAGATTTAACAAGTCCTTTTCCTAACTAGATCTAGATTGGATACCCATTCAAACTATTTAATTGGAAACATTATATGAGAAAATATTAACTTGTTCAATTCATCTCTAATTGTGGCCTTTAGGCATGACTAGCAGGTCTTTGTCTTTTTCTAACAGGAGAAAATTCCTTTTTAATAGGAATATCATGACTTATGATAGATGAAATAAAACCCTTTAAATAAACAAAAGACCATGTGGAAATATCATAAAATCATGAAATAATTGAAGGAATTGATCTTTTTCTTCATCAAAATAGGTTTTAGATAAATGAAGTCTTTTAGGATCTTGTTTTATTCCTATATTAACTTGAATTGCTTCATCAACTATTTTATTAAGTTTTTTATCAAATATCATAGTTTTTTAAGCATCACTAGGTTTAAAAGCATATTCTAAAGGAGAAAGACCTTTGGTATATCAATTTTGTTCAATGTTTATGACCTGTGAAGGCTCTTGAACTTCATCAGTAAGGAAAGCTAGAAGAGTGTCATCATCTTCAAATATCCTCCATGACTCTTCATTATCATGAAGAAGAGACCTATATAAGGAAACTACAAGACAATCTATTTTATTGGCCATGTTGAATCTATTTATTACTGCAACACTAAGTCATCTACAATCGTATTCATAGTTCTAACCACATATAACATAAAAAACTTCAAAATCAATAGTTAGATCTGAAACTAAAATGGCATACCTTCTCATTAGCTTGTTTGAGGGTACATAAATCTTCTTAACCAACTTAACAATTAATTCAGAATCCCCCAAAAAATTAATTTTTTATATCCAAAATTAATAGTGTTTATTAATCCTAAAAGTAAAGCTTCAAAGTCAACAATATTATTTCTGCAAGAAAAAATTAACCTAAATGTGAATGTGTCTTTTACCAAATTTATCCTGTAAAATTATACCAACACCATTCCCTTATTGAGAAACAATTCCATCAAAAAATGTGTTTCATAATACATTAGAATTTTTAGAAAAAAAAAATATTACCATGTTTTTCTTCAACTTATTCTTCACTAAAGATAGAATAGATACCAATATCTTCTTCAATATGATTAGCTAAAGGTTGGGAAATATTTTCTATATAAGGCACTATTCGATATTCTCTATATATGATAATATTTTTATCTCCCCGAGGTACTATAATATGAGTTTCATCTGTTAAACAATACCCTCATGTTAAAGATTGACAATCTCTACCCAAAATGATAAAGTAGTTACTAACACCCAAGTCAATAACCTGAATGTTGCATATAGTCCTATTCTTAGGATGGGAACAAATAACTAAAGTCGCATCATTAAAATAAATGGGATGCCTCTACCTTAAAAGAAATCATATTTCTAGGCACATCATTAGTTTAAGAGAGTCTTAGTTCTTCCATTATGGTCTTAGACATGATGTTAGGTCCTAATCCACCATCGATAAGAAAACAATGAAAAATTTTATCCATAATCTTCATAGATATATAAAAAGGAGGGTTTTTAGTTTGTAAGTAGTAATATACTATACTTCTTCTTCTTCATTAGATTGACCCTCATCATCATCAATCTCAACAATAGAAATGAAACAAGAGACCTAAGTTTTAGAGTTTTTTTTTTTCTATAAAATTATTGATATTTCTAATTTGTTCAAGAGTCTTAGAAAAATCTAAAAGAGTAGCATTGGATTTGATATTACCCATCTCTTAAATTATATTGTATTTTCCATTAACAATAGGATAAGGTGTGGAAGATTGAACCTGAGTGATTTGTAAACTGCTATGGATATTCAACTGGATAGTTCATCACAACATATCTAACAATTATATTTAAAATATGAAATTTTACACTATTACAATTTTATTTCATTTTAGATTTATGGATCTATGAAATATTGTTAATAGTGTATGCATTCCAATTAAAAATTATGTATAAAATAGAGAAAAATGAAATCAAATATCACACACACATTTGACATAAGATATGACCTGGAAAAAAACCCAGTTGGAAGATGTGGTCACTTTGCACTGTTTATTTGAATATAAAATGTTTGTGAGTACAAAGAAGTATGGCATGTGGCCTATGGGATACTATAGTTCATAAATACTCTCTCTATCTCCTATCCCTCTTGGTTATTTTTTATCAGCAATGGAACAAATGCACTCGAAAGAATGGAACTCCTTTTCCTCCTAGTGGCCCAATTATAACACATCTTGATAGTCTACTAGTAGTTATGTTTGACTACCATAACTTTTAAATAGAGTTACAATATAGACTCTTCTAGAGTCTCTACATCATAATCACATGGCTATCCGCTTTTCAGTGAATTATGGGTACTTGCATGGCATCCTCTCTAATTATGGTGGTGAAAACATGAAGCTCAACTTCTAAGCGACATAAAGTTTGTAGATAGGCTTTGATTGACATGTTTCATGAGTCGTTGGAAAGGTATTTGTTTGTAGAATAGATAAAAATTGTGGTGGTAAAGAAAAAAGTCCCCCCCCACCCCATTCCCCCCAAAAAGTAAAAAAAAATCATCATTTGATGCCTCAAAATGCTCCTGGAAGGTTTCAGACACTTTGTTTTCTAAACTAGGACTCACTGGTAAAAATGGTCCTAAAAACTAATCCCTCCACTTTTTCCACTATGAAAGCATCGAGATTGATGAGACACTATAAAATCATCCAATCCCGATCACACCTCCCCATTTTTGGAGGGTTTTGGTCCCCAAAAGATTCTACCAAATGAGGTGAGAATTTTTTTCCTCCACCTTCTCTTGCGTGTACCATTTAGCTTTGCCTGGAAGTTATCCTTTCATCCCAAAATGCTAAAGGTCATGTTGTCCCTATCTTGTAGTTCTAGACCTCTTCTGCAAAAAAATATTTTTCAGTCAAATCTGCTTGAGAATTTGGTGCCAAATCCTACACAGAAGGCATGACATGTTGCTCTTCCTCGTCTAACATGGAAGGCTCGTAGAGTTTTAGATTATTTGCATTCAAAACTGAATAAGTGTGAATGTATGGTGGTAAATTGAGTTGATATGCATTATCACCCACATTTTCCAATATATCGAAGGGTCCATACCTCAAAGGCTTGATTTTATTACCAGGTCCTTGTAGCCTCTCGTTGTTTAATTGTACCCATGCTTTATCTCCCACTTTGAAGGTTTTCTTTGTTCTATGTTGATCATGCCTGACCTTATATTTCTCTTGTGAATTTTGCAATGTCTCTTGCAACTATATATGGATCTGCCTAATTTTCTCTATAACTTTATCATCTCTCGAGGTGTCTCCTACAAGATCTTCCCTCACTCCTCCTTTTTTCCCATATGCAATGTCCAAAGGTGAAGGAAAAAAATATCCAAAACAAGTTCTGGATGGGGACTTTCCTGTAGAAGTGTGGACTAGTCTATTGTAATAATGTTGTATATATACCATAGTTTCATCCCAGGTCTTCATATGCTTCTGGTTTTATCCCCTTAGAAGTTACACCAAATTCTTGTTAACTACTGTTTTCCCATATTTCTATGGATGAAATATTTTATATATCTTCAACTTTATGTCCATCACATCCCATTACATAGTCCAGAATTCTCTAAGAAATCTTGCGTCCCTATCTAATATGATGCTCCTTGGTATACCAAAGTACACCCAGACCTATCCAAAGAACAAGTTTGTTGCTCCTTGCTCACTGATGGTCTTTTTACATGGCATTTGAATGCAATTATTGCTAAAATTATCAACTACCACAAACATGTAGTTATGTCCCTTCCTAATTGTTGGTAAAACCCCCACAAAGTCCATGGAATTCCTTCCCAAGGATGAATAGGTACAGGTAAGGGATGATATAAGCCTTTTTCCTATTTCTAGGGCTATTGGTACAACAAAGCATGCATCCTCTTATGAACCTAGCTACTTTCTCTTGCATCTTGGTGTTGGGCGTGGGATCCCCCAAGGGAAGTTTTGGGGCTTAGAGCCCAAATTTTGGTCAAAAATTGTAATTCCAATGTAAAGACTCTGCATTTTATGGGCGCAGAGTGTTTAGTTTGTTAAAGAGTAATAGGGTTGTCTGTCCTTAATTTTTTTATTGTAATTTAAGTTGTAAATATCTACCCATGGTTTGTGGACCATGGGATTGTATAAATAGAGTGAGGCTCTAAGTAGTTTGATAGCATAATGAAAATGAAGAACATATGATGTGTGCGAGATAGATCTGAAGTGTAAAGTCTAGTTTTGGGTCGTAGAGTAGGAGAAGGCTCTGCAGCTAAGTGCGCAGAGGCTTATTAGTCCACAGCTGAGTGCGTGGACCCCTACAGTTGAGTGCGCAGGGCAATTTAAGTATGTAACAGTTGGAAGTATTAATAAAGAGAAGTTTCCTATCATTTCTATGTATTTATTTCCTATTTTATGCATATGTTATCTTGGGTATGAAATTCACTTCTAATACTTATATGATGCGTGAATGTGTATAATTATATTGATTAAGTGAATGCAAGATAGAATATCTATTTATGCAAAGTTAACTAAGATATGTTAAGAAGATAAGTAAGATACACGGTGTATTGGGAAAATAATGAAGTTCGCTCCCATAGTAGCTTGAAAGCATCTCAGCCCTTGGTTAGGGATGCACGAAAGACGATTGCAACAGATTGTGAAGGTACTGAAGGTTGAAACAATGTGCGAAGCGACCTACGCGAAGGCAGGTCTAGTTGGGCTAAATCAACATCACAAACATCTCAAGGGTGCAGAAACTTAGTTCCAACATCCCCTCATGCTGCTTCAGTGAGACTTTAGTTCGTGCTCCATGGGTTGATGCCGAAAGGGCTAGTAGTGTAGGGATTTGTTTGGCTAAATAACTTCGAACCTGGGTCAGGCCCCCATAAGCCAACAAATGGTTTTGTTGCTAGGACCAAAATCTGCATAGAGATGTTTGATGTCATATCATTGGAATCCAACTAAGAAAGAAATTGAAGGCTGGTTGGATAGAAGAATTAACGAATTCACCTCGTAGGAGAAAAGAAACCCGCCACTGTCAAAAGAAGAGTGGCTAGCTAGTTACCTGTATACAAAGATCCATGAAATCTTTTTTGTGTTCTACCCTACTGATCTATAGGAGTGGATCGCGAAGCTAGCAGATAGCCAAGGAATGTGGAAACTTGACGGTCCTATTGTATGGACCCCAGAGCTAGTGCGAAGATTGGAAGCATCAGAGGATAAGATCATGTGTGCTATTGATAATTGGCTCGATCAGATTATAGGAGGATTCATTATTGAGTTCACAATTGACACCTCAATCAGCTATAGTGAGGCAGAGCGACGCTTTCTCAAAAGACCACGAGGTAAGTATGTAAAGTCTTTGAATACTTGGATTAAAATGTATTGTATAAAAAGAGAGTTATGTAGTTACCTTGATGCTCAGGGCTACACGAAGTGGAAAGGTTTATAGGAACGAAGGAAATAAGGGTCCAAAAAATATCCCCTTGATTTCACCTCCACGAGGAAATGAGGAAGAGCTCGCAAAGGTCTCTCCAAAAAGTGTTATTCATATGATAAGGCATAGAATTCCATGAATACCACCTCCACCCACACCACCACCGGCTTCACCTCCATCACCTCCATCTTCACCCGTACCAACTCCACCACCACCATGATTCAATATGGAAAGCACAGTGAAGTTGGTTGTGTTCAAAGGTTTGGGAAATGAGGATCCAAACCAATTCTAGTTCGTTGTAAGGGCTATATGGGAAGCACAAGGTGTCACAGATGACCATATAAAGAAAGTAATGCTTATTAGTGCCTTTAAGGATCATGCGCTGACCTGGTATATTAAGTACTCCAACGATAACCCGAATGCGAGAGTCGCAGATATCCAAGCAGTGCTAAATAGAGAATTTAGCGGGCCTAAATTTGAAGCATAGTTGATCATTGGATTTAAATAGATTATGATGCTACCAAGTGAGACTCCTTGGGAGATAAATCAAAGGTTGAAATGTACGATTCGTGAAGCCAATATGAATCTAATGGACGGACAGCGTTGCGAGTGGTTTGTAGCTTTGTTGCTACCACATTTAAGGAGTGTGCTATTGCAACAGAAGATAACAACTCAGGAAGAGGCCTTAGAGATTTCTATGAGGCTACATGAGACCCCTATGTAGGATCCTAACCTAGGAGTTCAGCAGATCCACACGCAGCTGAAGAATCTATGCCTTGAGATGCAGAGCCTAAAATAGGATAGGATGGTTCGACCAGAATTGCATGAAGAAGTGTGGTGTGTGAAATGCAAGAGTCAGGGTCATGACAAAGACCACTACCTAGTTTTTACAAATTACCTCGCAGGAGCAGGACCTAGGCCTTTAAGGCTGGAAGCTCAAGCAGGACCTAGCGTGGTGCCTGCTTTGTGGTGTGCGATCTGTCAAATATCTGGAAAACATGCCACGAACAATTATCACTTGTTACCGAAGTATATGCAAAATTCACAACAATTGTTCTGCAATTTTTGTAGGTCAGTGGGACATGATGAGCGCACTTGCAGAAGCTATGAGTTGATGATGGATATAAATACCACCTACAAAATTCGGGCTGAAGTGCGACCCCTTGATCAGAATGCAGGAATGACGTGAACAAGATTTCAGGGGCGCGGACGAGGCCGAGGAGGACCTGGAAGAGGTTGCGAACAGTTGATTTGCTATAATTGCAGAGGGCCAGGACATTATGCCCACGATTGCATGAATCCAACGTGATCGTTGTGTTTGTATTGCACGTTGTTTAATCATGAGACAAAAGATTGTCCTACACTGATAACTAGGATATGCAACAAAGGATTGCTACTGCCTCCCCGACTCAGAACCTACAGATGATGAGGTCCGAGCCACGAGAGGAAGATCTGAATGTGAACATTGTGCTCCGAAGTGGAATCATGATGAGAGATGACAAAGGAAACCTACCAGAAGATAGTACTTGGGTTCACAAAGCTCCAGTGAAAGAAGCAAAGTTTGATTTGGAGCGCACTTGGGAAACCTTCAAGGAAGCTAAGAAGAGCTTTGTTGATGCCTCCACTTCAGGAAGCAAAGATAAACTAGAGCTGGAAATGGACCCATCTATGATCACAATGTTCCTGGAAACCTGTATGAAGTTACTATGTGATAGTAAGGCTATGAAAGGGTTATAGGAACTCATTAACTGATGTGCTGGGATCGCGATAGGAGAACTGCGTGTAGTTCGAAAGATTGCAAAGCATAAGACAAGGACGGGACGAGAAATGAGGCTAACCGCACAGATCGAAGAATATGAGATGGATCAAGTCATCCTAGATTTGGGATCGGATGCGAATGTTCTGCCAAAACAAACATGGGAGCGAATGGGAAGACCTATGATACAATGGTCTCCAATTCAGCTAAGAATGGTGAACCAGCAGAAAATAATACCCATGGGGCGATTGTAGGGAATAACTGTGGATACTGAGGGAGCAAGCATGCTGGTTGATTTTGAAGTGATAGAGATTGTTGATGACAACAATCCCTACCCCGTGCTACTAGGAATTGACCAGGCCACTCACATGAATGGGGTAATTAATCTGAAAAGGCAAAAAATGATCTTTGAAAAGAAGTCACTAAGCGTAATTATACCCCTGGACCCTGCTGAAGGATCACGCTATACAGAGCCGGTCTGCGACTATGAAAGTGATGATGATCTGGACTACATCTACAAGATAATAGTGTGAGACCAACATTGGGTGAATCCCACCACAGATGGGTGGATTACATGGGAGTGCGAGAGTTCTTGCACTTCAGATTCTAATGAAGAAGTAGAATGATGGCATAATCGGTTACATGGAGTAACTACGCTGAACTGCAATATGACGATAAGGTCATTATGTTGTGTGTCGACAGAAGTAAGAAATATTCCTACTTATTATGGTCTAAATGAGGTAGATACCTTCTTGGATGCATTTGAAAGGGAGGTGTCATAAAATAAACTCTTCCAGGTGTTGGATTGGGTACTGTGTGCTACGCCACGAGATGGTGGGGTACGCACAAAGGAAGCTTTGATGATTGGTGTGAATGTAGGAAAATGAATTGCACATGATTTGGGAAGCCTAGGGTGTGACTGACAGACAAGTATGATGGGTAGGATGATCCACACATGCATCTGGCCATGTGGACGTAGGCCTATGGAGAAAAGTGACAACCTGAGTGGGTGCACCTATTTTTCCATACCCTAGATGTTATACCAATGAACTAGTATATAGAAACAGAGCTTCGCCATGGGACAGGTGAATGGGATATCCTACGCAAAGGGTTTGTGATGACCTTTAGTTTTGAGGATGGGTAGGAGAATATTGATGAATTGCTACAAGAGGTAAAAGTAGCCATCTTTAGGATACCACATGAGCTAGTAGAATTTATTTAGCCTGAATGGGCTACTCAGCTGAGTCGTGTGCTGGAATGTTATAATGTAATTGCTGAAGATGAGGATGAGGATCCACGGAATATTAACATTCCAGAAACAAAAGGCCATTGTGAGGTTCATGGACCACAAATTGAGAACCCTGATATAACTGCACCAATGAAACTAAGAAGGTAATATTGGTACAGAGGCAGAACCTAAATTCGTGAAGATCAGAGAATATTGTGATGACACGATGGTGGATAAGGTCACTGAATTACTCTGCAAATATCAGGACTTATTCCCAACCAAGTTTACGGATTTGAAAGGAATAGTCAGATATTTAGGAGTAATGAAGATCGTGTTAAAGCCTGACGCGAAGCCAGTTAAGTAGAGGCCTTACCGCTTAATACAAAATACAAGGAGAAGGTATGCATAGAACTAGACAAAATGCTCGTAGCAGGCATCATTGAGCCTATGGAAGAATCTGATTGTGTAAGCCCAATGGTGGCACAAGATAAGAAGCAGGAGGATGAGATAAGGATATGCATGGATCTCATAAAATTGAATGACACTTGTGTACATGATCCATTCCTAACTCCTTTCATAGATGAAGTGTTGGACAATGTAGGAGGTTAGGAAGCATATTCTTTCACTAATGGGTTCTCGGGGTACCACCAGATCAAAATCGCTCCGAAGGATAGGAGAAATACAACCGTCGCGAATGAGTGGGGTTGCTTTCAATATACTATCTTGCCGTTTGGATTGAAGAATGCCCCTTCTATCTTTTCGCGCATGGTTGTTGCAGCATTTAGGGAATATATTCATAAGTTCTTGGAGGTCTATTTTGATTACTAGACTGTATTGGGCTGGTTAGGTGCCATGTAGGGAGCTTTCACTTGATGTTGGATACTTGATGAAGATACCAAATCGCACTCAACCTCAAGAAGTATTTGTTCCTCGTTCCTTTTGGGAACCTGTTGGGGCATGTGGTTTGTAAAAAAGGGTTGATGGTAGACCCTACTAAGATTGTGGTGATTCTTAACTTGGAAGCACTGAGAAGTGAGAAACAGTTGGGTGCCACTCTGGGACATACGGGATATTATAGAAATTTTATCAAAGGCTATGCCCAGATCACCGCACCAAAGGAAAATTTATTGAAGAAGGATGTCACATTCTGCTGGAACGATGATTGTAAGAAAAGCCTGGATATATTGAAAGAAAAAATGGTTATTGCGCTGATTCTAATCTTCCCAAACTAGAAGAAAGAGTTCCATGTACATGTCAACGCGTCGTGTATAGTGCTGGGGGAAGTATAATGTAGGATTGTGGAGAAGGCTTGGATCACCTTATTGCATTTTCCAGCCATAGATTATCCAAATACGAGAAGAACTATTCCACCATTGAGCGCGAGCGACTAGCTATGGTATATGTGCTCCAGAAGTATCGACACGACTTGCTAGGAGGCCAATTTAAGATGTATACAGACCACTCCATGCTAAATTACCTGGTCAATAAGCCTGTGTTGGGGGGGCGCATTTGTAGATGGATTTTATTATTCCAAGAATATTATTTTGAAGCTGTTGTGAAGCCTGGATGATTGAACATGGCACTAGATCACATAGCGTGCATTGAGACTGGGGAGGAACCTACTAATTTGGAGGAAGTATTACCTGACACACAACTCTTTGTTGTGCATGTAGTAGATGGACATTTTGAAGATATAATTCACTTTCTAACAACTAGAATTGCGCCGAAAGAATACTCTGTCCAACAGAAGAAGGAATTAGTGGTGTGCGTGGCAGATTTCTCCCTCATTGTTGGGCATCTATACAAGATGGGGAATGATGAAATACTACGAAGGTATGTACCTGAATTTGAATGAAGCATCATCCTCATGGACTCTCATGGGGGCACCACGGGAGGACATTATGTAGGAAGAGCAACCACGCAAATGATTCTACACGCCAAGTTGTGGTGGCCAACCCTTCATCAGGATTCAAAAGCATATTGCAATACATGTGATGTATGTTAGTGGAAAGGAAGGCCATCACAGAGGGATGAAATTCCTTTGAATCCACAAATGAAGTTGCAACCTTTCAAAAAGTGGGAAATAGACTTTGTAGGACCTATTAAACCTCAAGGGAGGATAGGAACAAGGTATATTATCACTGCGACGGAGTATCTGACTCATTGGGCAGAAGCATAGTCGGTGAAGGATTACATAGGCACGACTACCATGAAGTTTTTATTTGAACATGTACTGATGTGATTTGGATGTCCAAAGATCTTGATGAGAAATCGTGGTTCAGACTTCCTGAATGAAATGATCAGCGCGTTGACGTAAGAGTTTCAGGTGTATCATCAGAAGAGCACACCGTATCACCCACAAGCTAACAAGATAGTAGAAGCATTCAAAAAAGTATTGGAAAATGTGTTGACCAAGGTATGCAACACACAGCCAAGTGATTGGGACCTACGCATACCTGTAGTGTTATGGGCTTATGGGACAACATGCAAAAAGCTGACGGGACAGACACCTTTTAGGCTTGTCTATGGAGTGGAAGCCATAATTCCTATGGAATACATCGTGCCTAGTCTACACATAGCAGTGCTCACAGGTATGATGGGTTGCGAAGCCCTGGAGGAGAGGCTCACCAGCTGGAAGAGCTTGAAGAAGAACAATTTTTGGTTGGATTCCACCAATAGGTCCAAAAGCAGTGCGGAAAGGCTTGACATGATCGACATATTAAGTTGCACACATTCAAGGTAAACGATCTAGTGTTGTTGTATGATATTAAGTTTGATAAATTCCCAGGGAAATTAAAAATGCATTAGTTAGGGTCATATGTTATTAAGGAGATTACAGATGGAGGCACATTACAGTTGGTCAAGTTAAATGGAGAGCCCTTCCCAGGAAAAGAGAATGGGTGAATGACTCCATGTGCATAAGAGTCCCCAAATTTGTGATATTTGATGTGCGTGGCCTTGGGAGGTTGTTAGCCAACTCGTTTGTGCTACCCTTCTTGTACTTAATCACTAAATTAAACTATTGTAGAAACCCCATCGACTTTTAATTCCTGGCTTGTTGTAGCTTATTGTAGGATTGCAAGTTCTGTAGTGGCTAATGATCTATATGAATTACTTTCCACTTTCCCATCAGATAGTTCTTCCACTTCTTGACATCTTGCACCAGGGCATAGAACTCCTTATCGTAGGTAGGGTAGTTAAGAACTAATCCATGAAATACTTCAGAATGATAGCATATATGCATTCCTCCTTGCATCAAAACTGCTCCCATAACATACCCACTCATATCTATCTCCACTTGAAAGGAATGCTACAAGTTTGGTAATGCCAAAATCATTGCTTGATTTATCTTCTTCTTTAGCTCCTAAAAACCCCTTTAACGACCCTTTCCCCACTGGAAACTCTTCCCATTTGCTATTATGGTGTGGAGAAGTGTTGCTACCACTAAAAATGAGGCCATGAATTACCCTAGGTACTATGTTGCCCCAAATAAATTCCTGACCTCAAAGACATTAGTAGGCACCAACCATTTCATGATGATCTCCATCTTGGCAAGATCTATCTTCAGCTCTCCTCCACCTATGGCATACCCCAAATAATCCAAAGACTATTTTTCAAACTTACACTTCTTCATATTTTCTAGAATTTTGTGCTTCTACAATGTCTCTAGCACATGCATTAAATATGAGATGTTCTCCTCCCAGGTAGAACAATATATTATTATATCATCCAAATAGACAATAATAAATGAATCTATAATAAGGTGCAATACATCATTCATTACTCTCATAATGTAGTTGTGCATTGCATAGGTCAAATGGAATGAATAACCACTCATACAAACTTTGCTTGGTTTTCGAGGAGGTATTCTAGCTATCTTCTTCTTTGACTCAAACCTGGTGATATACATACTTTAATTCTAGCTTGAGGAATTATTTCTCTTACTACAACTGATCTAGCAAATCATCTATCCTAGAAAGGGAGTTCCTGTTCTTGAGCTTCATTTTGTTCAATGCCTTGTAATCAATACACATATGCTAAGTCTCATCCTTGTTTTGCACAATGATGATGGGTGACCCACATGGTAATGTACTTAGTCAAGTGACACCCTATTCTAGTAGCTTCTACAACTATTTCTTCACTTCACTTACTTCTATAATGGAATATCTGTACAACCTAATGTTTGGCAATGGTGAGTTTGACAATGGCTAGATCTTGTGATCCACTTCCATCTTAGGTGGTAATCCTTAAGGTTCTTAGAACACATCCCTGTATGCCTATAACAAATGTTCCAACTATTGTTTTTGTTTCTTAGTACACCCCTCTAGGGATGCCTTGCCTCTTATTGACTCTTTTATAAACTGATTTTCTCTTAAAAACAATAGAACCTACTTCTTGATGGAATTGATCATTTTCTTAGCTTGGTTGGCACTTCCTAGCGAAACTTTATACTTTTGTTTGTATGCATTGATGGTAAATGATTTCCATCCTTGGTGAGTCAATAATGGTTGGATTGCACATGAATATTGCATCTCAAATGTACATGTAGCGACTCCCAAACACGAATCCACATACATCAAGGGGAACCACATCTAGTTCTACTTCATCAATAAAATCAACATTAATGTAAAATCTAATTTTACATAGTTTTTTTACCTTCAGCTCTGCATCCTTATTTACCCATCCTTGTGAATATGTGCTTGGATGATCATGAACTTATAATCCCAATTTCTCAACAAAATCTACTGTAATGATATTTTTTGCGATTTTGAGTCAAACATAACATCAATCTTGGTCTTCTTGACCCGTATGTTTATATGGAAGAGTTTGATCATTTCATTCTCTTTTTGTTGTTGAAGGCTAATCAAATTCACCTCCTTATACATTGATGTATAGACAATATTCTCATCCATGCCTAAGCTAATTTCAACTTGGTTTCTCAAATTAGTGGCCATAAGATTATTCTTCTTATTTTCTATATTTTTTTTCTTTGGGTTAAGCTCTATATGTAACTTCCAACACTTCTCCTTTGTATGGCCATATATTTTTCAATGGTTGTAGTGATTGTTGGGATCTTTGCACTGGTGTGTTATGACTATCGTCTTCTTATATTTTCCCCTTTTTCTACTTCTTCTTCCCCTCCTCAGAATCATATCATTTCTCCTATTGCTTTCATCCACTTGATTGTGCTTTCTTCAGGGCTATGCTCTCTAGGTACTATGTCTACACACAAGCCTCGTCCACTGATTTGGGCTTCAACAACATCACTTGATCCTGCAAATAGTGGTGTAGACCCCCAAGAATCTTGAGGACTATATTTGGGTTCTTAAGGGAGATACCCAACATTATGGCCATTTTTCTGAAATCTGTGGTGTACTCCTGCATGCTTTGCCCCTAATTTTGATTGCAGTAGTGCCATCGGATCCACTGGACCTCTACATACCTAATAGGGTAAAACTTTAACTTAATGAGGTTTTTAAATTCCTCCCACTTAGTCATTGGAGACTCTTCCTCCAACCTTAAGGTCTTCTTGTGGCTTTCCCACCGAGTTAGGGTATGGCCCTCTAATTTCAGTTGTGCAAATGAAATCTTTTGTTCTTCCTTAATTGGATGGACACTGAAATACACTTCCATTTTCTACAACAAGTGATTTAGCTTCATACCATTGATATCACCATGGTATGGCTACCGAATTTTGAACAAGGGTTGTGATCGATTCACAACACTCAAATTGGGTTGATCTTTTTAGGTTTCTTTCTTTGGCTGGTTCTTCATTTCTCCGTGATATCTGGATCCCCATTATGCTTTTTCCTTTGTATTAGAACCCCAATCATCTTTGAATATCCCAAGGTTATTACTCAGTGTTTCCATGGGGATATTTACATTATGATTTATATCCATGATTTGTTGTTCCAACCTCGAAAACAACTCCTCTTCAGGATCATAAGGGTTATTCATAGATTCATCGACAATGATTAGGGTTTTATAAATTTTGGCCCAACTGATATAGATCCCTCAAAAATTTCCACAATATAGCAAAAAGAAATTCTCTGATGCCAATATGATATATAAATTTTCATGGACATTCCACTAGACAATTCATCACAACATATTTGGTAAAATTATATTTAAAATCTAAAATTACACACTATTACAATTTTATTTCTTTTTAGATTTTTAGATCTATGGAATAATGTTAATTGTGACTTCACATGAATTAAAAATTATGTTGAAAATAGATAACAATGAAATAAAACCTCACACACAAATTTGACCCAAGATATGACCTAGAAAACCCTTTCAGGAGAAAAACCCAACTGGAAGGTGAAGCCAGACTTCTCTCTTTCTCTGAATATAAAATGTATGTCAGTACAAGAAAGTACAGTGTGTGGCTTGTGGGATAATACAATACACAAATAATCTCTATGTGATCTATCTCCTATCCCTCCTGGATTTTTTTACTCAGTTATGGAACAAATTCAATTGAAATAATGGAACCCCTTTTCCTCCTAGTGGCCCAATTATAACACAACTAGATAGCCTACTAGTGATTAGGTTTGACTACCTCAACTATTACGTAGAGTTACAATATAGAATCTTCTAGATTCTTCTACATCATAATCACATGGCTAGCCCCTTTCCCATGAATTATGGGAGCTGATGTGTCATCCTGTCAAGTTATGGTGGTGAAAACAAGAAGGTTAACTTCTAAGTGGCATAACTTTCACATGCAGACTCTGATTCATGTGATTCTTGTGTCGTTGGAAAGTTATCTCTGTATAGAATAGGAAATAAATGTGTGGCACTAAATCGGAAAAATTTTACCCCAAAAAAACATTGTTTGATGCCTCAAAATTCTTGTGGAAGGTTTTAGACCTTGTTTTGCCAGACTGGGACTCGCCAATAAAAATGGTCCTATGAGCCAATTCCTAAAAATTTTCCACTCTAAAATAATCGAGATGGATGAAAAGCAATATAATGATCCAATCTATATCACTAAGTAGGAGGACAAGAAAGAATAATGGAATTAGAGCTAGGAGTAGGACTAACCTTCTCCTTTTCTAATTTATCAATAGTTACCTACTTAGGAGCATCAATATATTTCTTATTATAATTAGTACAAGGGGTATTTCTATCATACGTTTGACCAATTTTTTTTTTTTTTTTTTAAATTGACTCCTCCTCCTTCTGACCAATCTAAAGTGTTAACAATGGGACTCTTAATAGTAGGAGTTTGCTTTCTTGAAAAAATATTCTCCCAACTAGACTTCATAACTTCACAAGTTTGTTGATCATGGGAATATTATAAAAAATAGGAGTAAGATCTATTTAAGAGATCGAATATGATTGACACATGGGTGGCTTGAATAAAAAAAATTGAAGTCGATGGGGGAAACCTTTCTTTGAAATAAATCATCATATTATCCATTTTTTGCATGAGTTGAAGCACAATAATCATTTCCATACTTTTATTTATATCCATTAAAGGAAGGATAGTTCTTAGGTTTTGATACTCAAACTCTAAACAACCTTGAAGGGAATAAGCAATGTTATCTACATATATTTCTTCAAGCCTATTTTTACAAATTATTAGAATAGTATTATAATAATATATTAGGGCAGTTTGGCTATGGTGCCTTATGATTTTAGGCATCTTATTATATAACTTAGTGAACCTCATATTAAAATATTTTATTGACTCACTAGGTTGGTAAACCATATTTTTTACTCTTTCAACCAATTAGTAGGACTATGTTGCTATCCAAAAGTATATTTAAACTAATAACATAACTAAACCCATGTTGAGAAATATCTAGGAGGTAGATTAAGATATTCAGTTGATGCTCTTACTTCAACAATATTAACAAACAATCACATACATATATATAATTTGTGTTGTTCCTATATTATTACATGCATTTGATAAAGCATATATATGTTCATCAACTGTGCATGTACTATTACGAGAAAACTTGAGAGGATAATATTTAAATTTGGGTAGCAAGGTAGCAATCAATGCTATATCAAGAGGAGATAACACATGCTAAGGGGTTAGATAGAGATATTATTTAAATTGGAATATACCATATTTCTCAATAACCCTATTTTCATTAGTTGTAGAAATAATGGGAGTATAGCCACTATAGACACTTCCTAAAAGATGTGGGTTTGGAGGTTGAGTTTCCATTGTACTATAAATTGGCAGGCTATTGAAGGTAGGAGATGGTGAGACAAGTTTAGAAGTAGAAAGAGATATTTGAAGTTTCCTCTTAATTTGTTGGATTTCAACCTCTCTTCGTCTTACTTCAGATAAGGAATCAAATTCAAGAGATTTACTTCTAAGCCTTGTAGACAAACAAGGGGTATTATGCAATTAATTAAGAAAAAATAGATTTTAATTCCTATATCAAGATTTTGTTTCTCTTTCTTGAGCATCAACTAGATCAATATCATGAGAGATTGCAACCCAATATCATTCAATATATCCCATAGTCTTAGCAATATTTAGCATAGTACCAAATAAGCCAGAAGTGATACTAAATTGATTATCAAAATTAGGATGCAAATTAGGTTGAGCATGGACTTGTAAAGCCATAAATGAAAAAATAACTCACAATTCAGTCAACTCCTCTTAAATCAATCTGATAAACTTTAGGTTGTTCAATTTCTTAATCAAATGATAGTTGATAAATATATTCAATTAATAATAAAAGAAAAATAATAATCTGATGTTCATGAAAGTTCTTCCTAGCAATCTCTTCAACAAATGTGATAAATGAAGTGGTAATATCATCCCGTTCATTCTGAATTTCAAAATTAAGAGGATATACTATAGTCATAAGTTTTTAAAGCATACAAAAGCAAGAAAAAGTAAACCAAAAGACTCAAAAGAACAAAAGCTAAAACATAAATCAAAGAGAAAAGAGTTAAAATTGGCAAAAATAAAAATAGCAGGCAGTATATAAAACATACCAATGATCACTTACATTTTCTAGTATGGTCTCCAAAGAAATGTTGATGGTTAAAAATGGCTTATGCTATTCTTGCAACTTTTTTCAAATTATTGATGGGCTAGACCAAGAAATATGGGAATGTAACTAAATATTTTATAGTCTTACGAATAACAACTTATCTCTCTCTCTCTCTCTCACACACACACACACACACACACACACACACACACACACACACACACACACACACACACACACACACACACACACACACACACATAGATTACAAAAATTAAAATGAATGATGATAATAAGTACCATCATTAAGATAACTTTACAACTTAGAAAAACAACTTAATTAAATTGTTGTAATTGAAATATAAAATTTAATACAACAAATACAAACTAAATACTTAAAACAAAAATGGTATTTACAATAAGGTACACAAATATTCACAACATATTGAAGAAGAAAATAAAAGGTAAAGCACAAAATAGTAAAACTAGATGAAAATTATCCATTGTGTTCATTCAAAATAATTGTTTAGACATCTTAAATCACTATCAAATGATATCAAAATATGTGAAAAATTTATCCTTATAAATGACAATGTTTAATGGCTATAGAAGTCAAATGCAAGCAATAAAGAACCAAAACAAAACTCACGCCTTGTTGCAATTAGTTCAGATAGAAACTTTCTGGACATTGGTAGCACTACTACAAAAATATGAATACCAACCATGATAAAGAAAAAATAGCACTAAACACTCATCAATGAACAAAATTATAAAATAATACCTTCAAGAACATGAAGATAAATTAATAATACCATTCATTTATACTTTTTAAAAGAACACATGTTTCAATAGATTTGTTAGACTCAAGATCTTTGAATCAAAACAAATGAATCTACTCAAAACTAGAGGAAGAACACTAAATCACACCACTCCCTATGTAAAAGGTTTTCGGCCTACTCTATTTTTGCAAGCTGAAATATATAGGTGAATATTTGAAAAAATGATTTCCAACAATCATTCTCCTTTTTCTAATTTCATAGTCAACTCTACCCACTCAAATTTTCCCAACAGTTATCCCAAGACAACTAATTATGATTTAAAGGGAAAAAAAATGACAATTTTTAGCAAATAGATGGATGGCTAAATGACTCATTAGGAAGAGAGGATCCAATTTCCTTTTTAGCGTTTTCAATTTAAATTTTAGAATTTATTTAAATTAGGATAATGTATGAGACATCACCTTATAACTCCCACACATGCATTCTATGAAAGAAATCACCAAATGATTGGAAACACTTGAAAATCAAAATATATATAAACATATATGTGAAAAACAAGTGCGGAAATATCAATTCTTGCTGATAGTACATCTTGTCTGAAAAAAAAATGCCACAATAACCATTAAAATATAATCAATATAACTAAAAAATAAACCTTAAAATTCATCAATTGACTTCCATTGGAATATCATAACATATAAGAAAAATGTGTTTAATTATAATGAATTTAAGGAAATAGATCTTCTACTTAAGGTGTTAGTCAACTTTCATAAGTCTCAGTTGAAATGTTTGTACTTGAAATCTCTTCTCTTTCCTTACCTTTTACTTCTTTCTATGCAGTTGTAGAGGAATGACCAAGACTAGCATTTTATTTTTTGAGGAACTCATTAACACCATGAACTTGTGAGAATCCAGGGGAATATTGATTAGGAATTAAATCAACTAAAGGGTCACCAAGGACAGATCAATATGATTAGGAGAATTTTGAGCAACACGACTAGTAGTAGCATGAACATTAGTAGGATGACCATCATGGCCAACAATAGATTGAAAATACACATCTAGTTCCATATGCTTAGGATTTGGGGTGGGGTATTAATAGGATACTTAGGGTTTAACGTTTGCGATGAAGATGATTCAAAATGACTAGCAAAAGAGTGTGGTTGATTGGAAGTACTGGAAATTATTCTAGCCCATCCCTAGTTTTCTTCACAAGGTGGGTTGGGAATGGGATTCTATCCATCATTATCTTGGTTTTTCTTAGGGATCTGTTACATGTTAAGATGTGGCTACAAATGAGAATGAGTTCTCACATACAAAATTGAGGAATGGAATAATGCGTTAAGTAACCAAAGGAATAAATGGCCAGTAGTGGAGGGTTGGTGAAATTACTTAGAATATGTATTTAAATGTATAGAAAACCTTTTTATTTATCCCATTTTCACATAAATTATGAGGCATTATTCATTTATCATGACCTTTTCCACAACCTTGCCTAGCTGATCCCCTATTGAAGAAACTCATTTATGCAATTATATTAAAAACACGAGAGATATTGTAGAAAATAATTACCAATAAAAAAATATTCTAGCTCATGTCACTTTTAAACTACTACAAAATAATATATTAGTAATACCAATAAGCTCTATGTGGAAAAATGATTGAAATGATTATGGACAAAGGAAGTGAAAACAAGTAGTTGGAACAAACATGGATAAGAATAGCTTCAAGACTTGAGAGCATAATCATATTTTTTTATTCTTTAACATTCTTTGTTCACATTCCTTGGCATTATACCTTTAAATTTTTTATTTTACATTAGCAAGGCAACCAATATGCTCTACATAATCTAAACCATATATAAAATTGATATTTAGCCAAGGTACATGCATTATATTCAACATTATTGAAATTTGTGCAATAGTGCAACAGGGTTTCGTTATATTCAACTCTTTCATAGTTCCATATGGCCACATAGGTAAAATTAATTTAAGAACCATTAATGGAAAGATGAACATGATTTAAAATGAGGATATATTGAAGACCTAGAAGTATGCAATCATAAACGGTCGACCTTGTTCATATAATTAGTGACAGAAGTCATTGATTCTTCATTTATCACTTACAAAGAAATAGTAGGGTATAGGGTTTTTATCCCTATGCAAAAAATAACTAGAGAAAACCCTAGAAAATATTCAAGACAATAGTTGGGTGTATGGTTATATTTTATACATTAAAGAACTAGAGAGAAATCCTAAAACATTTGAAATTTTGTCAAGGGTTTTATTTTATACATCAGAGAACCAATATAAACCCCTAAAAATATACAAAACAATGGTTTTGGCGTAGGGTTTTCTTTTATAAACAATAAAAAAACAAAGAAATCTCCTAATATAATACATAACTTTTCATATATTCCAGTCAATTTAATATGCAATGCATTTGTCTTATGGGCGTGCAAAATATTTAGTCATTTTCAAGGTGAACGAAAATGTTACGAATTGCAGATGGGTGAGGGATGACCAACATAGAGTATACCAATAAAACCAAATATTTCATTTTCATTATTAAACATAATTTGCGCTAAAAATACCTAGAGATGCCATGTAAAAACCTAACTTCCATATGCCCAAGATGAACACATAGTCCAGTTCATGACTTCCCTCTTTCCTTCCTAACTCTCTCACAAAAATGAGTTTGAATCTCACAATGTTGAACTCATTCCAAAAATTATTTCATGTGCAAGGAGTGGAAAACAAAAAGCCAGTCACAAATATAAAAAAATAGATGAAATGGTAAGAGAAAATGTGAAACACAAGTTTGGAGCTCTATTACCATACAAAACCAAGGGAAAAATTTCCATATGGTGCATGAAATCTTAACCCTCAATCACAAAATCCCTACAAATCGTATTTGATGATCAAATACATGATGGGGGTGAGCATTGAATTTTCCACCTTCCATTTTATTTCATGCCATCCATTTCATTCAAATTGGTATTCCATATATACCACATACCATGCTATCAATGCAACACATATATGCCATGTCAACCAATCACATATGCCATGTAAACCAAATGCAACAAATATACCATGTGCCAAGCACAACACATATACCATGAACACAAAAAATAAGTTGTTTCAGCCTAACACAATGAGTTCCATCCCACATTCAAAACAATTCATAAATGTTTGATATATAAATGATACAAATTTTCAAGCAAAGCCAACATTTCAATGCGTGTTCTATTTCAACATAAGCGTCAGGTACCTTTATGATATTTGATGTTGAATACATCAAACTTCCAATGTTTAATACGAAATTTAAGTGTTCTATCGACATATATATAACCCTTTTCATATAAACCAATGGTTATGAAGTAAAACTTTTTTTACTACCCAACATATATACAACCCATTCTTAAAAATTAAACCTTTAATCGTGTCATTATCACCATGATATTAAACACAAGTATATAATTGTATTGATGTTGTATGAGGCTATAAAATATGATATATTTTCATTTTCACTAATAACCCAGAATAAAAAATTGATCTTGAGAGTTTAAAACAAACATTTTATTGTACTTCATTCATTCCCATCGTTGTATGTGTTTTTTTTTTCATTCTGAATATGTTTACAATTTCTCATGTGGCATCCTCCCTAACCTATGGTCATAGTGAAGGGAAACAAATTTTTTTTGGGGTGTCAAATTTTGACAGATCTAAGAAGCAATGTGAGGCACTTTTGTAGTTTCAATGCAAAATTAAAAAATAAATCAAAACTAGTATCAACAATTAAAAGATTTCAAAATTGACATGCTTAGCTCCCTAAGCTCCTAGCTAGACACACTACACATGAAGAATAAGAGTGAAGAAAGATATTATCCCTAGCCATATTATAATTGAAATGTAGAAGAATACATCCACCGAAGGAATTTCCCTTGGATTAGATGGAGGTATTTCCTATATGAAGCAAGTAACATGAAAAATACCCATATCTAGCTTGTTTGAAGGCTATTTATCAAGAAACAAAAGAAATGGAAAATTATGTTTTGTGGCCTAGAAAATACCATGGTAATAAAAACCTTAAGTTATAGTTCAAGACTAATCCTAATGTTATAATTCTTATTGGACTAACCCTTCTATGCAATATACTTCTCAGCCATGGTGTCTTCCAACACAACCATAGATGGATCCTGCTTTACCAAACTAGCTTTGGAGACAAGGGTGGAGAAATTTTGCTTATGGAGGCCCTCAAAAAGTTTTTATACAACCACCCATGCAACTTCTAACCCCTTTACAAATGCAATAATCCATGTCATCCCTTCCTCATCCATAATTACCTCCACAAACTATTCCTAACCCTAATAATGGGAGGGAAGCCCAACCAATACATGCTATTGGACTTGCCACTTACCCTACATATTGTCTCTCTTCCCTAGACTACCAAGATATTCATATTTATTCTAGGAAGACACTAACCCAAATCCATTCTCTTGTTAATATCGAAGAATTAAATGAGGATGTCCAAACTGGAGAACTAGAACAAGAACCATCTCCCAGGCATTTAAATCATCATGCATCCCCTAAATTACAAAACCCACCTTATCGAGAGAAGCTAAACTAAGAGAACCATGTTACTAAGCTTGAATATGGCATCTTGGGGGAACACAAAAATGTGTGTGTTAAAATACTATTGTTCCAAGCCATCAAGTATGTGCCTGTCTATTAGAAAGTGGTACAATGTAACAACCCTACGTTAAAAGTTCATGTAATAAAGTTAGAAAATGAAAAATAATACCAAGGTCATGGGACAAGTATTCCAAGCTGAATGTTGGGAAAAACATCCTAGTGGGTGTTCATTTCGGTTTATTATGGCTAAGAAAATTGCAAAGGAAAAGAGGCATCAATTTGCATTTTATTTATGAAAATAAAGGAAAATAGGAGAAAAGGGAGATGAAAGGTTAGAGGTTTGCATAAGAGGAAAATTCAATGAAAATAGAGGAAAATGAAGAAAATAGAGGCCTCAATGATAAAAATGCTTTTGAGGACCAGTTCACAACTTTCGTTGGTTTAGTTTTGAAGCTCTCTCTATTCTCTCATATTGTTTCACACTTGGAGCATTCTTGGAGTATTCTATAATTGGAGAAAGGGAGACAAAGAAAGGACAAGTGAAGCAAAGGACAAGCAAGGAACGTTGAATTGGGCAGCTTCAATAGGAAGACTTGTAGGTAAGAGGTTGAATGTGTGATTTCCTAGCTAGTTTGTGAATGCTTGGTAAATGAATTCACGTATTTGGTTCTCTTTCTCTCATTGGTGTTGGCATTATGATACATATGTTGTACTTGATGGCAACCCACTCATCTCAGATGATAAATTATAGTGCAGCAAAGTTATTTTCTGGTTCTGCAGGTGCACAGATCAAAATATGTCATCATTGGCAGGTTGCGTAGGAGAACCATTGAAAAGGTGCAGATATGTTCACAGGTCTCCCGCATAAAAGGTGAGAACCTAAAGTTCATGGACTTTCATGCTGAGAAACGTTCACGCACTTTCATGCAGAGAAATGTTCACGCACTTTCGTGCAGAGAAAAGCACACACACATGGGAAATCTTATGGTTGGTTCATGGTATTAGTCCGATAGTTTTTGATCTTATGGTTTTGGTCCATGGTATTGCATCCAAAAGAGTTGAACCCAAGTATTGAGTCTGTGGTATTGTTTCTCAATGGTTTTGGTCCATGGTTTTGAGTGAGGCATAGCCTATAAAAAGGAAAGGAGATCATTTGGCTAATCACAAGTGTGTTGAAAACCTTAAGAAGAGCAAGATCTGAATTTCTGATAATCGGTTGGTGAGACATAGTTGAATCTGAATCAAGGAGAAACCAAAACATTATAAGTTAGATCTACTGAAAAGTTGAGATCCCTTTGATGCATGAACAGATCTGTGAGTTCTACCATCTGGGGTGTGGTTGAGGATTGATAAACTATCTAAATTCGGAGGTGCATAGGAGCAACAAAGGCGCAGTATGAAGGTGCGCAACACCAGAGAAGAAGCAGGTGCGAAGGTTCACAGAACCAGAGAAGAAGCAAGTGAGACGGTGCGCAAAACCAGAGAAGAAGCAGGTGCGGAGGTGCGCAGTTGAATCAGTAGAGCAGGTGCGGAGGTGCGCTGAACAGTAGACAGTGCAGGTGTGGAGTTGTGCATACTCATCATGGAAGAAGTGCGGATATTCGCAGGTTTCCTTCGGTGAAGTTGCGGACCTTTCCTGAAATATATTTTAGCTGTCTTTTACCTGTTTCTGCAAATATCTGGGTTTAAATTGGTGTTTGGTTACTGGTGTTATTTTCTGGTTACTGCATTCTGAGAAGTTATTTGTTTAAAGGAGATTGGGTGATACACATGTACTTGATGTTTTGGATCGAGTTTGAAAATTTATGAAACGTGGTCCTTGGAAGAAAAGAGAAGGTTGTAGCCTTCTGTAGGTCAGCACCTATGTACTAGTATTTCAGCTAGTACAAGAGCTAAGGGGGTTGTAGCTCCCTTCCAGAAGAAGTTGGAAATCGAGAGAGGGTTGTAGCTCTCTGTAGGTTGCAGCTTGCGTATTGGTAAAAGACTGCACCAGTACAAAATCATTAAGTTTCTAATTCAAAGAAGATAGTGACATATGCAGCAGGTGGTTTTCACCCACATTGGGTTTCCACCTTACATCTTGTGTTCCTTGGTGTGACTGTCTATTTTGTGTTCCTGCTCATTATCCTATGGTTCTCACATACAGATTAATGACAAACATCTAAAGAATAAATTAAATTATAAGTTTGGAAGGTATATGCAAGTACTAATTGTCAGATCTGAAAATATTTGTATAAATTATTAAGAGTTTAATAATACTGATTCACCCCCCCTCTCAGTATTATTTCCAACAATTGGTATCAGAGCAGGTTCTTCAGAAGAAGCTTGATCACTTGAAGGAAGATCTATCATCATGAGCAACTACGAGAG
>APFE030666626.1:131959-142782 GCA_000404065.3 Pinus taeda | reverse complement strand
ACTTATTTCCATAAATAAAATAATAAATAAAAATAATAAAAATAAAAATAATATTAAATTAATAAATAAAAATTTGACCTCGGTCCTAAAGTAAAAAATTAGTTGTTAATCAATTTTAGCCATTGGAGTCTCTGCTCAGACTATTTAACATACTAGGACGGATCTGTTTCTTCAACTTGTCCTGATGATGAACCACACTAGTTGGTTCGAAACGCATCGATAAAGGTCTTTCTATATGTGATTTACGTTGAAATTCTTCTTATAACTATGATGGATCACAGAAGCCTCAATTCTACAATTGATTCCCTGCACGACAATCTAAGGTTCACCATTTTGAACGGGCACGCTTGCAGGTCTCGGAGTTGAAGACAGATCTAGCTTTTTTGAAGAGATGCAGAGATTCCGTAGTTATCCCGGTCTTCGCTTAGATCATCCATCGCCTCCACACTCCTTCTAACCATGGAGTGTCCGTAAAAGCCAGTCTCGCGCTTTTGAGATCTGAAATTAATAGGGTCAGGAGAGACCTCTGTCGTTTCTCTTAGGATCTTCTGGGTCTGCACTTGGAACTTTCAAACTTGATCTCTCCCTCCCTGTGGGCCAGAATAGATGCATGCTCTGCATTGAAATCATTGTGTTTGGAGGAGATCAGGGGACAAAAGCAGGCTGCGAAGTTTCAGATCTTAGCTCAGAAATCTGTGAGGGGTGAATCGTTGGATGCTGTTTCCCTAAGCCGTATTTCTGCTTCTCAGAAATCAGCCCTCCATTCTTGGGTTTCGTCCATTCCGTTGATCAGATCTTTCTCCTCACCCCTGGCAGGTCAAGAAATCTCTGGAGATCGCTGTGTTGTACCTACGCCACATCCCAGGCAGCTTGTTTGCAGTTGCAGGCCTGCCCCGTCATCGGTTGGTATAGCAGATCTTTCATGTGGTTCTCGCATGGTTTTTCCCCCTATTTCTCCTGAGCAACCTGTCAACCAACAATCTAGCCCATCCAAACTACTTCGCTCAGCTAATCAGGCTTTGATGGCGGTGGGCGAGTTGGTTCCTGGGTTTACGGTGCCCTCAGGTTCTCTGTTTCAGCTTATGAACAGTGATGGGGTTGCTAACCGGAGGGGAAATGCTGCCTCTCCCTCTCACGACCAAGGTGTGTTTTAGAGTTGCACGTGCAGATCTCCGTTGCGCAGCTAGTCGATTGCCCGGAGTGTTGACATTGATGGCAAAAATAATGGTTCTTTCTTACAATCGCGTGATCATGATGGAGTGGATGTCCGGAGAAAAGTTTATGGTGGCGTTGCTGACAGGAATGTTGGTTCTATCCAGCCTTCGTGTGTTCTTGGAGATGTGGCTGACCATAGAGATAGTTCGGTCTCGCCCTCGCGCATTTGGTGTTTGCTTCAATGCTCGAAGGAACAAAACAGTGGTAGTGCTGAACGGTTAGGAGGTGTTGTCTCATCGTTGAGCAGTGGTGTGGCTGACGGTGCTGTCTCACCGTCTGAGGATCAGGGTCGGTTTCAATGCACTAGGTGTGGGAGGCCGACTGTCAACAAGGCGCTTGCTTGGGTTGACTGTCATAGGGCGTTGGGTATTAATAACGGCTTTTTTATCACTAATAATAATAACATCGATACTAATATGTTATGTAGATTTAATAGTATGGGTAGTATTATTAATGAGGGTCATAATATTAATAACAATAATCGTCATAATTATGACATTAAACTCAACTGTAATAATAATAAGCATAAGGGTAATAATATTATGTGTTTTGATAATAATATTAAATATAATAATAGGAGCAATATAATTAATAATATAAAATAATTTAAAATAAAATATAATAGTTTATTATAAACAATAATAGTAAGAACATAAATAATATTAATAATAATAATGAGGGTAATAATATTAATAACATTAACAATAATAAATTGAGGACATTTAATAATAAGATAATTTATTATAATAAGAATTAATGAAATATTAATATTAATAATATTAACAATAATAATAATAAGGACATTAATATTAATAATAATCTAATTAATAGTTAAGGACAATAATATACATTAATAATAATAACTAATATAAATAATTAATAATAATGAGAGTATTTTAATATTAATTAATATTAACAATAATAATATTAAGGACATTAATATTAATATATCTATACAAATTAAGAAACAATATTAATAATTTTATTTATAATAGTATTAATAATATTAATAACATTAACAATAATAATAATAAGGACATTAATAATAATAATGATGAGAATATTAATATTAATGATATTAACACTAAGGACATTAATATTAATAATAATCTATATAATAGTAATAATAACAATAGTATTGGTAATAGTTATCTATATAATAATATGGAGGATAATAATTGTTTTGATAGCAATAATGATGATAATAACTTGTGTAGTACTAATAATAATATTTTATGCCATGATGGCAAAGAATTTCTTGACAATAGCAATGATATTGAGAACCTCAGCAATGAGGTTTTTCTTCCCTCTTCTTCCTGAAATAATAAAGTTGTTAACCTTTCAAGCTTTTCTTTCTCCCCATCTGTTTTTAGTCTTTTAAGCAAGGGTTTAAACTTTGCCCTTGCCCCTAGAAAAATCCCGGTGGATGACATTATTTTTGATGTGGAATATGGGATTAGAGATCTTTCGGATAATATCAAAGACACTATTAGGCAGGATTGTGCTGTCGTCCTTAGGAAGGCTAAGCCCCCTCGGAGGAACCTCAGCAAGGAGGAATTCTATGCCCTAAAATCCTTAAATCAGAATGAAAACATTGTCGTTCTAAAAGCTGACAAAGGAGGGGCTACGGTCATCCTTAACAAAGATGATTACCGTAAGAAGATCTTAGATCATCTTCACAATAGTGGCAGTTATAAAAAAATACCCAAGAACCCTCTGAAGAAGATCTCTAGGACAGTGGCTCTCGCTATCAAGTCTAGTAGCTCGGTGAGTTCCCTGTGCCACAAACTCATTGAGAGCAGTCCCATTGCTCCTAGGACCTATGGGTTGCCTAAGATTCACAAGGAAGGGGCCCCTCTGAGGCCTATCGTCAACACCATTGGTGATCCAACCTACCTTCTAGCCAAGTTTCTTACCCTTAAACTTAAGCCCTTGGTTGGCCGCACTGAGTCCTTCGTGAAGGACTCTACATCCTTCATCATGGAGCTCAAGGATATTAGGCTTAACCCTGAGGAGATTCTAGTCAGCTTTGATGTGGTCTCCCTGTATACTTGCATCCCTATAAAGGAGGCCTTGGAAGTGATCTATCGCCTAACAGATCCCGATACCGCTCATCTGGTTGAGATATGTCTCACTTCCACTTTCTTCTATTTCGAGGGTGAGTTCTTTGAACAGACCTATGGTGTTGCCATGGGTTCCCCCCTCTCCCCGATTGTTGCGAATCTTTTTATGGAAGATTTCGAAGCCAAAGCTCTAGCTTCAGCTCGTCTCCTTCCCAAGCTTTGGAAAAGATATGTAGATGACACTAATGTCATCTGGTCCCATGGCCAAGAGGAACTAGATCGCTTCTTCAATCACCTCAACGGTCAGTCCTCTGCCATTAAGTTCACCATGGAAAAAGAGGTCAATGGTTGCCTCCCGTTCCTGGATATTCTTATATCTAAGAATAAGGACGACGCTCTCTCCCACTCTGTGTTCCGGAAGAAAACGCATACTGAGCAGTATCTTCATGCCCATTCCCATCATTTCCTGGCTCAGAAGATGGGTGTTCTTAACACCCTCGCTACTCATGCCCTTAGGATTTCGGATAATGAGAGCTTGGATAAGGAGAGATCCCATCTCCTTGATGTCTTTGTGGAGAATGGATATAGTAGGCACCTTGGTCGGAAGGCTTTCCTTAAAGCCTCTAGAAATGCGTTAATTAAGAAAGAACCAAAGGAGCGCCGACTAGGTGTCCATCTTCCCTATGTCCAAGGAACCACGGAAAAGATTGCTCGGATCCTTAGGAGGTTTGATATTCCCTCAACCTTCAGGCCCCTCAACACCATTAGTAATTCCCTCCGATTAATGAAAGATCCTGTTAACCCTAAGGACATGAAGGGTGTTTATTTGATCCCTTCTTCTTGTGGGACACCCTATATCGGGGAAACAGGGCGCTCCATCCATCAGAGAATTAGCAAACATGTAGTTGACCTGAGACATGGGAGAACCAAGTCTTCAGCATTAGCAGAACATGTGGATAAGACCAAGCATCAGGTCTGTATAGAGGAGGCCAAGGTTGTTGACAAAGCTGCTCAGTTCCATCATCGTAAATTCAGGGAAGCTATTGAAATTGAAAGAAGGCCTAACAATCTCAACAGAGATGATGGCTGGAAGATCAATAGATGTTGGATCCCTGCCCTTTCGTCTTAGTGTTTCTTCCCCTTCCCCCCCCGCTCTTTTATCTTTTACGCTTTCGTCGTTCCCCTTGGTGCCTTCCTTTCTTCCTTTTCCTTCTTGATCTTTGGTTTTCTACTGGACTTTTTCCAGTCCTTCTCCTTCTTTTTATTCTAGGTCACTCTTTTCGTTTGATTTTTTCCTAATAGATATTATTAAGTTATAATTAAACTATATATATATATATATATATATATATATACTATATATATATATATATATATATTTTGTTATTTAGTTATTTATATTTATATATTAATTATTATTAATCTTATTTTTATTTATTTATTGATTATTACCATCATTTTTTTAATGTTGTTTGTTATTTTTATTTTTAAACTTTTCATTTTATTTTATCTTATTTTTTTATTTTTATTTATTTATTTTTATTTATTTTATTTTTTATTTTTTATTTTTATTTATTTATTATTTAATTTTATATCATAATATATATTAATAATTAATTAATAATTAATTTAGTAAAACAATAAATACCCTTTTAAAACTAACCATTAAAATGATTTTAGTTATTTATATATTTTTATTAATCTTAAACAACGTATATATTTAATAACAAATTAAATTTAACTTTTTAAACTAACCATTAAACGTATGATATTATCTATATATTTTATTAATCTAACTTTTTCTTTAAACACCTAATATTACTATTTTAATTAATATATACATATATAGTAATATATATATATATATATATATATATATATATATTATATATAAATAGTATATATATATACTATATAATATATATATATATATATATTAAAACTAACCATTAAATTTATTTTATTTATTTATACATTTTTACCTAATTTAACTTATTTCCATAATAATAATAATAATAATAATAATAATAATATTAAATTAATAAATAAAAATTTGACCTGGGCCCTAAAGTCAAAAATTAGTTGTTAATCAATTTTAGCCATTGGAGTCTCTGCTCAGGCTATTTAACATGCTAGGCTAGATCTATTTCTTCAACTTGTCTTGATGATGAACCACACTAGTTGGTTCGAAACGCGTTGACAAAGGTCTTTCTATATGTGATTTACGCCAAAATTCTTCTTATAAGTACCTGAACTTGTAGTGGCATTTCATTTGAAGGAGAAGGTTTCCCCACCCTCTGGCAGCTGTCACATCTCCTGACATATTCTTTGGCATCTATGAAGATGGATGGCCAATAATATCCTAAAGAAAGGATTTTATAGGTTGTCCTCTTGTCAGCAAAGTGTCCACCACACGACTCATCGTGACATGCCTTAAGAATCCCGGGCATTTCATCTTCCCTAACACGTCTTCTCATCATAAGATTTGGGCTTGTTTTATACAATTCATTAGTGATCCATGAGTATCTTGCACTTATATGAATAATTTTTATTTTTTCTCTACGAAACAAATGTGAAGGCAATTTCCCTGAGACTAAGTAATTAGCAATATCTACAAACCAAGGAGTTTGAGTAGTCACTGCAAAAATATATTCATCAAGAAACTTATCTTCAACTAGAGTGTCATCTTTGATATTCTGAATTCTGGACAAGAAATTAGCAACTATGTTTTGTTTTCTAGGTCTATCTAGCACAGTAATATTGAATTCTTGCAAGAGTAAAAGCCATCTTGTAACTCTGCCATTAGTAATAGGTTTATTCATTAAATATCTAATTCCAAAGTGATCTTTATGAACAAAGGTTTCATATATTGTTATATAATGTCTGAACTTGTTGATTGCATGAACAATAGCTAAAAATTCCTTTTCAGTTTCAGTATAGTTCAACTCAGTGGGAGTCAAATTTTTACTTGTATAGTAGATGGCATAGGGAATCAAGTCTTTTTGTCCTAATATAGCTCCCAAAGTTGTATCTGAAGCATCTGTTGTAATGTGAAAAGGTAGTTTCCAGTTTGGACCTCTTAAGATGGGTGCTTCAGAAATTTTTGTTTTTAAAGTCTCAAATGCTATCTGGCAGTCAAGATTCCAATTAAATTCACAATCCTTGGTGAGTAATTTGAAGAGTGGGGATGTTATTTTAGTGAAATTTTATATAAATCATCTATAGTATCCTGTGAATCGTAGAAAACTTCAAACATCCTTTTGGCAATTTGGAGCTGATAATTTAGAGTTGACTTCTACTTTAGATTTATCAACTTTAATCCCATCTCCTGAAATGTGATGCCCTAAAACAATACCTTTTGTAAACATCATAAAAAAAATTTCATGGCTTAGTGAAAGGTTTGCTTCCTTACATCTTTTAAGAACTTTTTCCAAATTTTCCAAAGCTTCCTCAAATGTATTCCCATAGACTGTAAAATCATCCATATGTACCTCTACACAATCATGTATTAGATTAGAAAAAATTCCTAGTACTGCCCTTTGGAATGTTGCAGGTGCATTACATAACCGAAAAGGAATTACTTTGTAGGCATAAGTTTCCCATGGACAAGTAAATGTGGTTTTATCTTGATTTTCAGGTGCCACATGAATCTAATTATAACCACTAAAACCACCCAAGAATGAGAAATATTTCTTACTTTCTAAAGTATCTAACACTTGATCTATAAAGGCAAAGGAAAATGATCTTTAATGGTAGCTTTATTCAATTCTCGGTAATCAATGCACTCCCTCCATTTACCATTCTTTTCAGGAACAATCACTAAAGGAGAAACCCATTGGCTATCTGAAATTGGGTAAGTGAAGTTTACATTTAGTCATTTTTGGAGTTCTTCTTTACAATCTCTCTATTTGGACTCATCCTTCTCTGAGGTTGTCTGATAGGTCTACAATTTTCCTCAATATAGATGATCCGAATTGGATCCATAAAAATTATGAGAGTTATATGATTGTATCAAATCAGGACAAACTTCAAACTTGTGAACAATGAGCTATTAGGAAGACCTCTGAACAGTGGCAGTTTGTAGCCAGCAAGGAATGACAAGGACCTCTGTCAAAGTGCACTGACCGAGGCCCATGGAGGTTGCGCAGGATGAAAACTAGCAGTTAGGAAGTCTAGAGCAGAAAACGGAGGCCATTTCTGATGTGTGATTAGCAAAACCCCTCAAAATGGAAAGGCCCCGAGTGCTCGGTCACAAGGAAAAGCCGAAAAATGTGGTAAAAGTGCTAAAGTGAAAGGCAGGTCTTGTGCCCCAAAACTGATGGAATATCAGAGGCATGTTGGGTGGTAAGCGGAATTGTCAAGAGACCCAGCGATGCCATACAGTGAACAACGCGTGTCCAGCGGATGAGAGATAAAACCGCCTCTCATGGTGGGCTAACGTCCAAGCAAGTCAATCGCGCGATAAGAGCGAATACCATAGGATCTGGCGGCTCCATATCTAATGGCGGAGGATGGGCCTGATGGGAATCCAGATCTGGAGGGAGAATTAAGCGACAACATATAAAATTCTGAAGCCCGATTTGACCACTGAGCTTGCCAATGAACTATTACACAGAGTAACTGAAATATCGAACCATTTGAGGAAGATCTGGCAAAGTTCATGGGAGGACAAGTGGCCACTTCCTTGTGAGACATTACACAGTGGCGATGACGTAGAGGTAGGGAACTCTAAGCAAACATCAGCAAGTGATCTGAAGGGGCAGAAGAGGAAATGAATAGTCATGAGATGCATTGGCTTTAATCCATGAAGAGACAGAGAAAAAAAAGAGGAGAGGGAGAAGAAAAAAAACACTGTAAAAAATAAGAGAATAGTGAAGAAGGAGACAGAAGTAGACGCAGAGAGTCGAGCTGACTTGCAGAGCTAAGGCAACATCGAGTAGACAAAAGGCTTGAGAGGTTTAAGCAATCCCTGTGAGGATATCTGTCAGGAACTGAGTACCAAATTGGACTCATCCCATCAAGACCAGTTGAAGTCGAGACTTAGTAAGAAAGAGTCTGTGCACTCTAGTGTTTTGGGGAATCCAAGAACCACCCTACTGAGCATCCTCTATTTCAAGAGACTCAATTTGAGCTCCTCGTTGTAAAAATTATGCTTTAAGACACAATAAAAGAATGCCACCACTGAAATCTGGATCGGAGACGTAGCCCAGGAGGATTGGGTGAACTCCTTATTAATTTGTTGTGTTCTTGTATTTTATTATTGTGTTTCTCTTACTGTTTTCCATTTTCCTATGTCTATGCATTTTGCAATCTTATCGACCCATTGCCTAAGATAATATAGACACACACCAACACGTGAGTCTATAATACCTTCATTCATTAATTAATTAACTGAGGTCACTCACGAGTGATTTTCAGATCAATTGGTATCATAGCTCTAGGCTGTTAAGGTTAGACAAGCTTGTGTTGGATTTAGCTATTGAATGCTAACTAGATCAAAGCTCAAATTAGGAGAAGGAGAGTTGGTCGAAACTAATCCTAAAATTGGGAGAGTCTATCCTCGGAAGACAATGTCAGAGGAAGGTTCTGTGTGGCCAGACCCTCAATTCTTAGATAGTTTCCTAGCCTTAAGGTCCATGGTAGAGGAAATGTATAAGGACTTTAGAAAACATAAAGATGAAGATTCATCAAGCTCCAAACAAGATAAAGGAGAATATGAGCCTCTCCTCCATGACCACTCAAAAGGCAAAGGGAAAGAATAAAGCTTTCTCACACCTCCTAATAGCCCTGACCACAAAAGGAAGTCATCTTTGATTAAACTAGATGTTAAATTTGATTTACCTATATATGATGGAGAGTTGAAAGCAGAAAAGTTGAACAATTGGATTAGACAAATTGATATTTATTGCAGAGTGCAAAGTATCGATTCAGACAAGAGCAAGATTTAGCTGGCAAGCCTATGCCTTGGAGGCACTGCCTTTGTTTGGTGGGAAGGCACGACCCAAGCTGACATGAAAAGACATGGTAAGACCATTTTTGTCTGGAGTGAATTTGTTTCTGCAATCAAAAAGCAGTTATATCCATTGGCCTACATGCAACAAGCCATGATGAGCTGGCAAACTCTTCGACAGTTGAAAGGGAAAAGTGTACAAGGATACACCCAAGAATTTAGAAAGAGAGCCTTGATTCTAGGAATCTCATTAGACTCACCTGAGACTTTGTTGAAGTACACTGGCGGTCTACACAGCTAGATGAGGCACACTATCCTCATGTTTAATCCCACTAGTATAGATTAGGTATCTATCCAAGCTACTCATCTAGAAGCTAGCGGAAAGAATGGAAGTACAGAAGTTTGGGGATCATCCCAACCCACTGAAAGCAAGAATAAGGAGAAAAGAAAACAGAAATGGAAAGAAAGGAAGGCTAACACTGCACAGAAGAGCAAGTCTTCATGCACTCACTATAAGAAGGATGGGCATGATGATGAGCACTATTGGATTTTTCATCCAGAGTTGAGACCTAAGAAGTTCGAGGGCAAGAAGAAGAAGACTACTACAGCTAATCAGAAATATTTGGGGTCAGACTTAGGAGGCAAAACAACTATTGCAGCCACAGCTATAAGAGGTAAGAATATTGAAGCATCTACTAGTAATTCTGCACAATCTACTATTGATGAAGAAAATGAGAGAAAAAGACATGGGCTTTTCCATATTCGAGTTATTTCCAAACATCAAAAGATTGATACTTTGTTTGATAGTGGCTCACAAGTAAATTGAATTTTTGAAGAAATTGTAAAGAGATTGGGATTAGTGACTACACCTCACAAGAAACCATACCCATTAGGATGGTTAAATGATAAAGCACAACTACAAGTGACTGGACAATGCAAACTCAAGTTTTCTTTTGGGTCAGCATTTGTAGATGAGGTTTATTTAGATATACCTCCTTTGGATATATGTGGAATTGTTTTAGGAAGTCCTTACTTATATGGTAGAAAAGCTATTTTCTATAGAGCTGAGAACAAGTATCTACTTGTTAAAGATGGAATCAATTACTTTGTAAGAGCTCATAAGCTCAAGAATAATTATACTCTCATAAACTTAGGGCAGATGAAATGAATGATAAATTCATGCAAACAATTCTTACTGATGGTTGTAAAGGAAAAGAAACCTGATAAAACGAATGTATTTGAGGGGTGTGATGCTAAACAACAAGCTAATTTAGAAAAAGTTGTTTCAGAGTATGATATCTTGTTTCAAGAACCTAAAGGTATACCACCCAAAAAGGAAATAGTGCATGAAAGTAATTTGCAGCAAGATGCTCCATTACCTAACATTGGAATGTACAGGTTGTCTGCTTTAGAGAATGTAGAAATCAAGAAGCAGGTGTAGGAGTTGCTCAAGAAGCGGTTCATCAAATCTAGCATGTCACCATGTGGGTCACCAATCGTTTTGGTGAGAAAGAAAGATGGCTTGTGGAGAATGTGCATTGATTACCGAGCACTGAATAAGATAACAATAAAAAATCGTTATCCCCTTCCTCGCA
>APFE030666626.1:97533-131876 GCA_000404065.3 Pinus taeda | reverse complement strand
CCTTACTTGTATGATAGAAAAGCTATTTTCTATAGAGCTGAGAACAAGTATCTACTTGTTAAAGATGGAATCGAGTACTTTGTAAGAGCTCATAAGCTCAAGAATAATTATCTCTCATAAACTCAAGGTAGATGAAACGAATGATAAATTCATGCAAACAATTCTTACTGATGGTTGTAAAGGAAAAGAAACCTGATAAAACCAATGTATTTGAGGGTTGTAATGCTAAACAGTAAGCTGATTTAGAAAAGGTTGTTTCAGAGTATGATATCTTGTTTCAAGAACCTAAAGGTATACCACCCAAAAAGGAAATAGTGCATGATATTATTTTGCAGTAAGATGCCCCATTGCCTAACATTGGAATGTACAGGTTGTCCGCTTTAGAGAATGCTGAAATCAAGAAGCAAGTGCAGGTGTTGCTTGAGAAAGGGTTCATTAGACCTAGCACATCACCATGTGGGTCACCAATTGTCTTGGTGAGAAAGAAACTTGGCTCGTGGAGAATGTGCATTGATTACCGAGCACTGAATAAGATAACAATAAAAAATCGTTATCCCCTTCCTCGCATAGATGATCTTTTAGATCAATTGAAAGAAGCTGTTTATTTTTACAAGTTAGACTTGCATAGTGGATACCATCAGGCCAGAGTTGTAGAACAAGATGAATGGAAGACTGCTTTCAAAAAAAAGAAGGGATTGTATGAGTGGCTGGTTATGCCTTTTGGCTTAACTAATGCTCCTGCTACATTCATGAGACTAATGAATGATTTACTCAGACCTTTTCTTGATGATTTTGTTATTGTGTATCTAGACGACATTCTGATATTTAGAAAAGCATGGGAAGAACATTTAAAGCATGCTACGCAGACACTAGATTTTTTGAAAAGGCAAAATTTTTATGTTAAACTCTCAAAATGTGAATTTCAAAAAACATCTCTGAATTATTTGGGATATATAGTAGGGGGTGGTGAATTGAAGATAGATCCCTCTAAAGTGGCAGTCATTGTGAACTGGCCTAAACCCAAATCTACTACAGAAGTTAGAAGCTTCTTAGGAGCAACACAATATTGAAGAAAGTTCATTTCTAACTTCTCCTTAATTGCATCTCCCTTACATGCTTTAACAGGATTGAAGAAGGTGTTTCAATGGGGAAGCAAACGGCAGAAAGCCTTCGACACCTTGAAAGAAAAGATTAGTACAACACCTGTACTAGCACTATCTGATCTTCAAAGACTATTTGAGATACAAACGGATGCCAGTGACTATGCCATGGGAGCAGTGTTGACACAGCATGGTAAACCCATATGTTATCATTCTGAGACATTTAATTCTACGGTAGTTAACTATCCTACATATGATAAAGAATTGTATGCATTAGTACAGAGTGTGAAAAAGTGGAAACATTACTTAATGGGTAAAGAGACAATAATACATACTAATCATCAACCACTTCAATATCTACACTCCCAAAATAAGGTGCAGCAATCAAGAAACTATAGATGGATGGGTTTTCTAGAACAGTTTCATTTGGTCATCGGATATAAGAAGGGCATAGACAATAAAGTTGCAGATATGTTATCTAGACCCATTATAAATGCATCTACTATACTTAAGCATAATTATGTGTTACATGAGAGCTACATTGAACAATATGCTCAAGATATAGACTTTAAAGATGTATATGCAACTTTCATTCAAGGCAAACGAATAGAAGAATTGAATTATCATGTAAAGGATCTGCTCTTATATCATTGTGGGAAGCTATGCATTCCACAAACGGAAAGAGTAAAGCTAATTCAAGAAGCACACACTTCTCTAATATCATGTCACTTTGGGATAAGTAAAATAGTTGCACAGCTGCAAAGATTTTGTTATTGGCCAAAAATGAATGAGACAGTTTCTAGATATGTAAGAGGGTGTACAATGTGTGCTAAAATCAAGCCCAGCAATAGAAAACTAGGCTTGTACATTCCATTACCAATTCCTTCTCATCCTTGGGAAAGTGTTTCCATGGACTTTGTTGGATGATTGCCTAAATCTAGGAAAGGTCATGATTATTTGTATGTTGTTGTGGATAGGTTCAGCAAAATGTGTATTTTGATACCTTGTAATAAATAGATTACAGCTGAACAAACTGCAAATTATTTTTTTCAACATGTATGGATTGATTTTGGATTACCCACTTCCATTGTATCTAATCGAGACACCTGATTTGTGGGAAAGTTTTGGTCAAGTCTGTGAGAACTGATGGACACCAAACTGAAGAAAAGCACATGCTTTTCATCCACAAACTAATGGCCAAACAAAAGTAGTTAACAGGACAATGATCCAGTTGCTAAGAGGATATTGAAGCAAACATCCTAAGCTTTGGGATGAGCATTTGTGTTATGTGCATCATGCTTACAATAGAGCAAAACATTCTTCTACACAAAGATCTCCTTTTGAGACTTGTTTTGGTTTCACACCAAGGTCTCCTTTGGATTTTGTCTTTGGTAAAGACACCATAATTGAGGGACACAACGATGTGGACAGGGCAACTAGGTTCATTGAACAAATCCAAGAGATCCACCAGGTAGTACAGGAATAGCTGGAAAAGAGCCAAGCCAAATACAAGGCCAGGCATGACAAGCACCAGATGGAGCATAGTTTCCATGTTGGTGACCAGGTCTGGCTGTATATCAGCAGGGACAAAAGGCAAGGTGAAGGTAAAAATCTAAAGCCTATCAGGTATGGAACTTTCAAGATACTTGAGAAAATTGGTGAGAATGCTTTTTGCCTTGATCTACCAGCTTACATGCACATTTACTCAGTCGTAAATGCATATTGCTTGAGACTATTTGAACCTTCACTAATTGAGGATCCCGAAGGGTAGAGTCAATTGCCTTCTATTAATGACCTGTTACCTGAATATCTTAATGAATTGCAGGAAGACATAGTTCTGGACAGAAAGGTAAGGACGATGCATAGGGGAGATGTTGAGTACCTCAAAGTTGGGCTCAAGGGTTCAAAGCTGAGCAATGCAAAGTCGATAGAGATTAGACAAGTGAGACAATTATACTCTCACTTAGTCGATGCTTGAAAACCAACTTTCAGTGGTCCAAAAGCTTTTTCAATGGGAAGGTCGTGATCCGAATTGGATCCATGAAAATTATTAGAGTTCTATGAATGTATCAAATCAGGACAGACTTCAAACTTGTGAACAATGAGCTATTAGGAAGACCTCTGAATAGTCGTAGTTTGTAGCCAGTAAGGAATGACGAGGAGCTCAGTCAAAGCATGCTAACCGAGGCCCATGGAGACCACACAGGACACAAACTAGCAGTTAGGAAGTCCGGATCAGAAAATGGAGGCCATTTCATATGTGCGATTAGCGCTAAGTGCTAATCATGCATTGGTGGGAAAAACCCCTCGAAATGGAAAGGCCTCAAGCACTTGGTGACAAGGAAAAGATGAAAACCATGGGAAAAGAGCTAAAGTGAAAGGGAGGTCCCATGCCCCAAAACCAACATAATCTTGGAGGCATGTTGGGCGGTAAGTGGAATTATCAGGAGACACAACGATGCCATACAACGAACGATTTATGTCCAATGGATGAGATAGAAAACCACCTCTCATCACGGGCTAATGTCCAAGCAAGTCAACTGCACGATAAGAGTGAACACCATAGGATCTGGGGGCTCTAGATCTAATGGTGGAGGATGCGCCTGATGGGAAACTGGGTCTAGAGGGAGAATTAAGCAACATCATATAAAAGTCTAAAGCCCGATTTGACTATTGAGCTGGCGGATGAATTATTACACAGAGTAACTGAAATACCAAACTATTTGAGGAAGTGCTGGTGGAGTTCGTGGGAGGACAAGTGGCCACTTCCCTATGAGACGTTACATAGTGGCGATGACACAGAGGCAGGGAACTCCCAGTGAACATCACCAGGCAATCTGAAGGGGCGGAAGAGGAAACGAATAGTCATGAGACATATTAGCTTTAAGCCATGAACAGACAGAGAAAAATAGGAGAGGGAGAAGAAAAAACACTGTCAAAAAGAAGAGAATAGTGAAGAAGGAGACAGAAGAGACAAAAGCAGATGCTGAGAGCTGAACTGACCTGCAGAGCTAAGGTAGCATCTAGCAGAAGGAAGGCTTGATAGGTTCAAGCAATCCTTGTGAGGATATCTATTGGGAACTGAGTACCAAATTGGACTCATCCTATCAAAACCAGTTGAAGTTGAGACTTAGTAAGAAAGAGTCTGTGCACTCTAGTGGCTTAGGGAATCCAAGAACCACCCTACTGAGCATCCTCTATTTCGAAAGACTCAATTTGAGCTCCTCATTGTAAGAACTCTACTTTAAGACACAATAAAAGAAGGCCACCACTGAAAGCTGGATCGGAGATGTAGCCTAGGAGGATTGGGTGAACTCCTTATTAATTTGTTGTGTTCTTGTATTTTCTTACTGTGTTTCTCTTACTGTTTTCCATTTTCCTGTGTCTATGTATTTTGTAATCTTATCGATCTGTTGCCTAAGATAGCATAGACACACACCAACACATGAGTCTGTAATACCTTCATTCATTCATTAATTAACTGAGGCCACTCATGAGTGATTTTTAGATCAATAGATGTGATGGATACAAGTCTTAGGATCAATACCTTTCATGTTGGTGTACTCCCATGCAAATGCAACATAATGTTTTTGTAATGTTTTGGTTAGCTTTTCTTGTTGTAGTTTCTCCAAGTTTTTGTTTATGTTCAATGTTCTACCTGGAAAAAATTCAATTGTAGATCTACCAAATTCTTCCATAGAATAGAGATACATCTACTGAGATGACAAATATTCAATGTTGGATTTTTCTTGAAATTGATCATGTTCATATTCTTGAGATGATTCAAAATTTTCCATTGTATTTAAGATTTGACTATCTTCACTAATATTTGAAATAGTAAAGAGAGGCTGAATGTCATTTTCATCATCAATCCATTCTTTTTCATCTATTTATGCAATTGTTCTTGCTGGGGGATATAGAGTGAATTTCTTTATTGAATTCCAATCAGAAATATACATATCACCAGATCTACAGCTAATGAAAGCATCATCTGTGGCCATCCAAGGTCTTCCTAATATGAGTGGATGTCCTCCTAGATTGTTCTTGGGGTTCAAGATCATAAAATCAATAGGATATTCCCAAGAATCTAAGGATACTGAAATATCTTCTAACACTCCATTTGGTTTGATTATAGATATGTCCGCTAATTGTAGTAATGTAGGTGCGTAAAGAAGAATAGGAAGCTTGAGCTATTCCATGGTTTGTTTGCTCATGATATTTATTACTGCCCCTAAATCAATCAATGTATTTGGAATTTCAACTCCATTGATATGTGTTATCACAATTGGACTTTCTAGATCTACATATTTTTGTATGGCAATTTTTCCCATCATTATATCTGCTATTTTTCCTACTAGGTGAATTCTTTTTGTTTCTTTTGCTTTTCTCCCTGGTTTCTTTATGCTCAACTCCTTTATTATTTTAGCTAGAATTGGAATCTCCTTAATGACTTGTAAAAAAGGAATTTTGATACAAAAATTTTTCAATTCATGTAGAAAATCATAATTGGGCAACATGATCTACTCTTCTACTCCTCTATCTTGTAGTCTTTCAGGAAAATGAGGTACAGAAGCAAATATTGGCTACTCAATGATAGGAGTTGTGTTCAATTATTCTTTTTGTTTTTCTTTTTCAATGTTTTGGTTTTGGAAAGATGTTTCCTCAAAACTTTTATTGACCTTTAGAGAATCTTCCTCAGAACTGTCTTGTTCCTAAATAGCAATAGAAGGTCTTTCGTTTCTGATATCCTACCAGATCTCAGTTGAACATCATTAAGATCTAGAGGATTGATCATAAGTTGGAAATTGTTGTCCTTCTACCATGTAAGCATTCAAAGGATTTTTATTGTTGGGGTTTGGTAATGGTTGGGCAAGTAGCTGATTTGGTTTCTACTGAAATGGCAGTAAGAGTTGCGGAATTTGGTTTTGTTGTGCATTTGATTTTGGAATTTGTTATGGAAATGGTAATGAAATTTGAGGGTTCTGATTTTGAAGTTGTGGTTGATGATTTTGTTGTGGAATGTGTGGGGGAGGATAATTTTGATATGATGGAGGATATTGATAATATTGAGAAAATTTCCCATAAGGATTTTGTACTCCTTCTGCCCATGGTTGAGATTGAGATTGAGGTTGAGGCCAAGGTTGCTGCCAAGAATTCCAATTCGGTGGGGGCTGAAGATAGATTTGATTGTTAAATCCCTAATTTTGTGGCCCCTGCTAAGGTTTTCTAGAAACAAAACAAAGAGGTTCTATAGAATTTGGGACTGTTTTTTCTTGAAAGACATCCTTAAGCCCTAGAATTTAAGGACAACCTTTGGTCTCATCACTTTCTGAGAAAATCATACAAGTTTCTATAACTTTTGCTTCCAAAGGAAATTCTCTTAGAGCATGTTTTTTCTGCATTTTGGACAAAAAATGGCTAAAGCACCAGCCTCGGCTTTTTGCTTGTTTTGCAACTTAATGGTGTCTAATTGCTCACTAAGAATCCCTAGGATGTCAATTTTAAATTCATCAAGCATATTACCAATTTCTGCCCTACTTGTAGATCTAGTTGCAGATTTGTTTACTCTAACAAGAGAAGGATCTCTTGGATCTTTCCTAGTTTTAGATTTCCCTCTTGAGAGATGAACACATAATTCTCCTATATCATTTAATGGAAGTTGAGAGATATCTCCCTTCCCCATCATGTTAAGGATATCTATCCAATCATCTCCAATGGCTTTTAATAAAAGAGCTTTCAAGGTATCCTCATCTAAATTGTTCATCTTTGCCCTTTTCAAATTATAATTGAATCTCTCAATCAAATCCTCTATGTTTTCATCCTCTCTTTGCATCATTTTGAAGACTTCATGTTTGTGGTTGGTAGGCATGCAATAATCCAAATACCTATCCAAAAACGTTTTTGTCATGTCATTCCATCTTCTAATGGGCTAAGTGACTAACCCAATGAACCATTTCAAAGAAGATCCCTTCAATGTTGAGGGGAACAACTTAAGTTTTTTAGAGTCTTCTAGATAGTCATAGGTTCTGCAGAAAACTTCAAAATCAAATAGGAATGTTTCAGGATCCTCACTTTTTAACCCATAGATGTTTGGGAGGATAGAAGGTGAGATATTTTTCATTGTGGCATTTGTTTCCATGGAAAATTTTAGGGGCAAATGTTCGCCCTTTGGGGGAATTAAGGGGTTTTAAATTTTTAGTAGGGGAATATTTTGTACCATAGTACATTTTTACAAATCTCCTCAAATAGCCCACCTTATTTTAAGGGAGAGGGTAAAAAAGGTAAATGTAGCCGTTGAAATTAGGAGTTACAACCTTCCATTCGCCGTAATTTTCAAGAATAGGTTTTATTTAAGTGAATCCTATGGGCCAAATACCTTATTTATAAAAGAGGTATGGTAAATTAATAAAAATATAAATAAATGAGAGGTATGGTAAATAAATAAAACATTTTGATATTTACTCCATAAATCACCTTATATACATGAAAGGGTGTAAACAAATAAAAATATAAATAAAGTGGATATATGGTAAATAAATAAAAATATAAATAAACTAGACGTATGGTAAATAAATAAAACTTCTTTTTACATTTAGTCCATAATCCTATTTCTATTTATGAAGGCTCAAAAAAGAGGTTTTATTTAAGTGAATCCTATGGGCCAAATACCATATTTGTAAAAGAGGTATGGTAAGTTAATAAAAATATAAATAAACAAGAGGTATGGTAAACAAATAAAACATTTTTTTATATTGGTATGGTAAACAAATAAAACATTTTTTTATATTTACTCCATACGTCACCTTATATTTACAAACACTCAAAAAATGCACTATATTTAGGTGAAACCTATGGGAAAAATACTATGGGCCAAATACCATGGGCTAGATTATTATTAATACCATGTAAAATAGCATTATTAACCCTAATATTAGTATTAATAAAAATAAAAATGGCACATGGTATTGACCCATGGTATTCACATGGAATGTAGCCTATTTAAATGGGGGAATTAAACCAGCATAGATCCATTTTTATTCTGGATCTACTAAGCTCCGAGAGGGATCAAATGTCGTGATATGCAAACTAGCATAGAGTGAAAAACTATTTGATCCCTCTCAGGTCTTGGTGGATAAGATTAAAAATGGATGTCGTAATTTAATGTATGTTAAAAATTTTAACTTGGTTAAAATAAAAAATAAAATAAAAATCAACTATTATTTTTTATAAATTACTAATAGTAATTTTTAAGCTCCAGGTTTATGATAACCTATGGTAATACCATGGTACTCATGCTAGCATATCTATTTAAAGGGGAAATTCTATCATCTTAGATCCATCTTAATTCTAGGTCTACCAAGTGCTTAGAGGGATAAATAGATTTCATCCCCCTAAGAGTGGTAGATGTGGAGTTAAGATGGATATAGGTTGGTTTTTATGATAATGAAGATATTAAATAGACTTAGGAAATTATATTGTAAAAACACCTTAACGTGAATGGTTAAAGCTACATTTAGTCACTTCACAAAATACCAATATCTCCATTAATATTGGTTTTTAACTTTTTCTGATTTAACAAAAAAATTCAAAACAATGAGACCTTATCACTCTTTCTGCATCACCCCGGCAGAAGATTTCTCACAATTTTTCAAACATTCTCAATATGATATCTTCATGAAAAAGTTTAGGTACTGATGTTGGATTAGTTGTTTGGAAAATATGTTGGTTTGTACAACCTTTCATCTTCTGTGCTATTCTTAGTTTGTCCTAATGATCTATAGGGGTTGGAGCCATTGCACCATATTTTCCTAAAAGGTGGAGATTGTTCACCAAAAAGGAAATTAATCTACATGTTACAATGCTGTTAAAAAATGCTAGACCTATGAGGGTAGTGAATTATGCTAATAATCAATTTAGATTAGGAGAGACATAATTAAATTTTATTATTTAATTGAAGATTTCCAATTAAAATAATAATAAATCTACATTTATATATTCATATATTGATTGGAAGGATTCTTACAATGGTCACTTCTTTCAATTAGATACCCTTCAAGCCTTTGGGATACCTAATACTTTCTTATATAATATAGTTGGGGCTTGCTACTTGTTGGCATGTTGGGTTAAACAAACTTGATGTGTTTTTTTTCTATCTTGCAGTTGGAGTCTATGGAATAAGAAAGAAATTTGATAACTCAAAAAAAGAGGTAGCTTGACAAAAGTTGTAGAGAAAATATTAATCTCTCCTACCTTGACAGAACTCGTTGTCAATATCAACACCTACAAGAACTTTGTCGTGGAATATTTAAAAAACTAATAAAAGAATGAAAGTGGTATTGTAAGAACCTTGACAACACACGACCACTGAAACTTGGAACATTGTTTGTAGGAAGAGAAAATTATGTTTCTTTTTTCCAAACTGTTGTGTTAGTATAATATAGGTTTAGTGAATATGTTTTCTTATTATCATATATATTTTCATACTTTAACAAAACATTTGCCAAGACTTCACAATGTTTTAATTATTCAGTAAAAGATTTACCAAGATCTTACAAGATTGTATAATTCAGTGAAAGATTCTCCATCACTATACAAGATAATATAATCTGATGAGAGATTCACCAAAAAAATTATATATACATATTATATTATTAATAAAATCGCCTCCCATTTTTCCTATGTATCATATGGATTAGCCCATTTATTATACATATAAATTTAGGGTGGTCCTTAAACTTTTCCCTGTTTGTTTCCTCATCCACTATAGGGAATCCAAAAGAATTATCTATTTCCCTATTTCCTCTGCCTCCTCCATTATTTCCTCTACCACCTCCATTATTTCCTCTACCTCTCCCTCTATCCCATCCTCTAAATAGTGATAATTCTCCATCTTGTTCTTCTTCTACCATTATAGTTTCTTCAGAGTCAGTATAGGGTTCAACCTACACGGTTACTTCCTCCTCCTCTAGTTCTTCTATTAATGGAATATGGGAGAGAGGTTCTACTTATTCTTCCTCACTAGATATTCCTAATTCTTCAACTATAATGTGCTCTCCTATGGAGGTGAAAAAGGCTATTCCTATTGTTGGAGATTTGAAAATTTTCTCCACTAGGATTGACTTGGTAGATGAAGTAGGAGATTCCTTTGATTGGATTTCTACCCTTGGAATTCCAAGAGTCCTATGGCTGGGAGTATGATTTTGGGATGGAAGTGTGTCTTTTCTTGTTCTTGGTGGAGTAGGTGGTTTTGTAGGAATTGAACTTCTGCCCCTAGCTATAAATCTACCCCTAGAGTCTCTTTCTCTATGTATGTCATTTTTTTTTTCTTTAATGTAAGAGATAAGGCTACCTAGTTACACTTCCCTGGCAACGACGCCAAAATGTTTAGTCAATTTAGTTTCCTAAATTTCTTTTCATAAATTATCAACCAAGGCTCGTAAGTTGATGAAGTGTAGTGCATTGTCTGTGCTAGTTAACCCTTCTTACTTCATTGTTTTGTATTTTTATATTTTTTTGTTTTGGGGGTTTCCCTAATTCCTAATGATGTACAGTTTGAATTATGAGAAACTGGGTCCAAATTTCCTAAAGGTGAACTAATCAGAATCTAAGTTAAAGGAAGGAAAAACAGAGTATCTATCCTAACCTGTCATTTAATCCTAAGTCAAAATTAAAACGTGAAGTTGTAAGGCATATTGAAATAATTACAAAGAATGAAAATTGACTAAAGCACTTTTAGTTGTCCAAGCCTCCAATTTTGAAAGATAACTTTCTTGAGATATCAAACAAGCAACTTACTGTACTTTATAGTTTAGAGAACTAAATCAAATATGCAGAGAGTAACTAATTAATTTCAATCGTTGTGTGAAGTGAGTGTTTAACCATTTAGATGAAAAAAAACATTTATCCACATAGTGCATTGGCAATCTAAACTAAGAAATAAATAATAGATGAAACAAAGCAGTAAGAAAACTAATCAGCAACACATCCTTATTAATTTTCCACCTTACCCTATTAAAACAAAACAAGTTTCATTTATGAAATAGATAGGAGAAACAAGACTGTACCATCAAAATCTAACATTATGCTATTGAACATAATTGAAAGAAAACAAGCTACATGAAATAAATATAAACTATAAACACTGCTTAAAAGTAAATAATGAAACTAAACTAAATAGTAAGCAAAATAACAAAAGAAAAACCTCCTTCAGTGTAGGGGCTCTCTGCAACTAACTGAGTTGAGCTACTAACTAGCTGAAGATACTCTTGGAAATGATCACTTGGTCAAACACGGATTCATATTATTAACAGGAAAATGAGTTCCAAAATTACATAGATGTAAGTCTGAGCTTAATAGATATAGAAATTAAATCTCCTTCTCAATTTTGTACAACTGATATTTAAAGAAACATTCCTAACTATCTTTTGAGAGAATTAAGTTACAGGTGGTCTCCACGTATTAAAACAGATCTATGTAAAGGGTTGATTAGCTACAGGTGACTTTAAGTTAGAAAGATGGTTACGTGAAACTATTATCACCGGTCGTTGGTTTAAGTTAATGCTACAACAAAACTGTGGGACTATTAATTAGCCACGAAAAGTGAATACAGAGTCCTACTGCTCCAGGGTTTCTTTGTTTGAATCCACCTTTTATTTTGGTATTGAGCTGGTTTTTTGTCAATCTAGGCTGGGTGACTATGATAGGATCCATGTCATGACCATTCCAAATATGCCCATCTGGCTAGTTTCCTCGCTTAGCACCTGTAACTTGTTCAATCATGGAATTAGCTACGAAACACACGGTTAGCTGCAGAATGGGCTCCCTTCTATAGCTAAATTGCAAAAACTTATTTCAAATAGAAAAAACATAAAAGTATAACATGTAAATAATTTAATGTCTTCCTTGAGACAAAATCTATCATTTATCAGCGATGGGGATCTGTTTTTTATGGAAAAGCAAGAGAAATAAGTGAGAAAAGTTGTAAAGGAGAGAGTAATTCTGAGAGCCAACAGTTGGATTCTCCTGTAAGAAGCTTGCAGAAACCTTGCCCTCTGACAATTTTGGCTAGTTTAATTTCAATATTGTACTCCTACAGATTTGTTACCCAATTTTCTCTCTTTTCTCCTAATTCTTTTTGCATTAGTAATTTCCTCACTGCTGGGAATGGAGCTATTACTTTCATGTGTGTTTATAAAAGAAAAGGTCTAAAATTCTTTACATATTTATATACAGGAAATGCTTGTCTCTTTTCTTCTGAATAATTCAATTCATCTCCCTGGAAATTTGAACTGAAAAAAGAGATGGGTGCTTCAATTTTTTGATTATTAATTTGTGTCAAAACAATGGCATAAGACATTGAAGAAGGAAAGGTATATAAGATGAAATGATCAAAGAAATTCAAAGTGTTTAAAGAAGGAGCACTGATAATTTTCTGCTTGATTAAATTGAATTATTTTTTTCATGATGACCCCATTTAAAAACTATGTTTTTCTTAATCATTTGTTGTAACGAAAATAATTTGTGGGAAATCAGGGACAAACCTTTTGACAAAATTGATCTTTACAAAAAATGATTGCATGCTTTTTTTGTTATATGGTGGAGAAATTTTTGAAATTCCATTTTTTGACACAATGAATCTTAAAATTTTCCCTTCACTAAGAGTGAAAAAATACTTTTTCATATTTAATGAAATCCCATATTTTCTATAGCATTCAAAAATCTGTCTCAAGTCTTGCAAATGATTATTTATGTTCTTTGAATAAACAGTAATTTCGTCCAGATAAACAACAATCATTTTGTTTAATAGACCTTTGAAATCTATATCGATGGCTCATTGGAAAGTGTCCCCTGCGTTTATTAAATTAAATGGCATTTTTTGGTAGGCATAAGTTCCCCATTTGGTTCTGAAAGTAGCCTTAAGCCTATCATGTAGGTGGACCATGGTTTGATTATATCCTAAGAAACCATTAAGGAAAGACATAAGTTCAGAACCAACAATTGATCGTAAGATCTATTCCATAGTTGGTAGTAGGAAATTATCCTTTTAACTAACCTTATTGAGATTCCTAAAATCGATACAAATGCAAATACACCATTTTTCTTCCTAACAGGTACCAAGTTAGAAACCCATCTTGAATGCCTAACAAGAAAAATGTTTTTAGCCTTAAGGAGTTTCTTCAATTCTGTTTTGATTTGATTTTCTAAGTTGAAGTGAATTTTCCTTAATTTTTGTTGTACATGTTTATCATTTGATAACCTCAGGATTGTATGTTGAATGATGGAAGTGTCAAATGTTTTGAGATATTCATAACTCCAAGAAAATGTATCATTATATTTTTTTTAACAAATGAATGAAGGATAATCTTTCTTCAGAAGAAAGCCCCAAAGGTTAGCTCAGTTGGTCAAAATCAGTGCCTCGCCATCGGGAGGTCACAGGGTCCATTCTGCCAAAAGCCCTTGGGGTTAGGCCTAGCTAGTGGGCCGCGGGGCTAGATTCCCTTTGGGGTCGATCAACCTAGATTTTTCCATGGACGTAATGCCACTCGTTGACCAGGGTGTCCATGAACCACAGCCTAAAAAAATAAATATTTCTTCAGACGAGAGAACAAGTCCTAAATTGAAGTTCTAAGGTTTAAGATCTGTCCCAAGGTTTATTAATTCAAGTCTCAAAGTTGAACTCTGTAGCTTTGAATTAGTAACTTTTTTGAATCTATATTTTAAATCATAGAGATCCTCAAGTTTTATAGAGATTTGGGTATGGGATTATCATCGATTTCATTTTTAACTGATTGTGGTGTTCATCTTCCTCAATTATTTGGTCATCATATTATTTTTCTAAAGTTAATAATTTTAAAATGTCTTCATCATCATTAAATACCCACTAATTGGTGATATTATCAAGAATAGATGGTCTAAAGATTAACTCTACAGAAAATCTATCAAGACTGTAATCTTCGGATGGGATTAGTTTTGATGCAACATTAGCAAAAAAGTCAGCATTGGTATTCTGAATCCTAGAAATAGCAGAAATGTTAAACGCTAAAAGAAATGTGAAGTGAGAGACTGAACCAAGGACTGATAATGCATCAAGTGTGTAGAGATACAATGCATCATGTTTCTTACTTGTTTAATTACACTTTCTGAATCTCCAAAAACTTGAAGGTATTTAACATCAAGGCTAATTTATTTGTACATACCTTGGACCAATGCCTCATATTTTGCAATATTATTTGTGCATTCGAATTCCAATTTGCAAATCATCATTGTCTTCACACCTTCAAGATTAATATATATGCAATCTGCCCTTGCACCATCACTTGATTTCGACCCATCGAAATACAATGTCCAAAATAAAGAATTAACTAATGGTTTTTCTAGCATATTTACACATCTGGAAAAGTATGTTTAAGGAAAATTTTCAATTTGAGAAGTTACAAAATTACTCAGAAATGGTGACATTTGTGCTTTAAAATTTTCAAAAAATGATTCAGTAGAGTAGTTTCCAAGAATGTTGTTATTAAATTCTACTGCCTCATTTTCACCTTCGAAATCTGTTACCGAATGTTTCATGTTTTTTTCTTGGTTGATTCTAATTTGATTTAGCTTTCTGTTAAATGGGAGCCATAAGTGATACCAATCAGTGGAAAAATAATCGTGTAGTTTTTATGACCAATCTCTACTAAGAATTAAACCGTAGAAATCTGGATATCATCAATTAGTATATCAAATATTTGACAAACTTCAGGATTGAAAGATAATCTAATAAGAATTGAATTCATTTCTCCTATGAATTTGACTTTTTTGCTATTGAGTTTCACAATGTGAACTGTAGTTTTATGGGATGACATGTTTAATTTGAGACAAATTGAATACAACATGATATTTGAAGAAGCCCCTGAATCTACCAAGCAATTATCTACATTTTTATTAAATATTTCAAAAGTCAAAAGAAAAGGACGGGTATGTGAATTAGGCTTGTCACCTATCAGAATAACTTCTGAGTAATTGAATAATGAATGACCAGGAGATTTATCCATTCCATTAGAAGCTTTGGATACCACAAAAACAGGGAGAGGAGAAGCAGGTACTGCATTCAATTCTTTTAGTAAAAATGTATGTTGTTGTTTGAGTTTAGTGAGTTCATGAAGGGAAATGTTTGCCTTTATTTTCTTCATATCCTCAACTATATTGTACTCAATAGTATATGAAACTACTAAGGTTCTGGGTGAAGATGGAGAATTGGATGAAGAAGGAATTACTTGGGGGGAAGTGGAAGTGGATTTTTTAATAGCAGCTTTATCTTTAGCAGTGGAAGTTGAAGGTTTATGTTTTTGAATTGGTCGTATAGGATCAACAAACCTTTATTTCTTGTGCTAATAGGTAATGCTTCATATTCATTTTCACTATCAGAAATAGGAAGAATAAAATCCCACAATCCATTTAACTCAGTTATTTCTTCATCTTGGGATTCATTAGCAGAAAATGTTGCTTCCTCCTCATCTTCATCATCGGTTTCTACATTAGAGATTGTGTTTGGCAGTTTTGGAATAGGTGGCTGATTTATTTTGTATGTTCTAAAAGGTTCTTTCGAAGAAGATTCAACTACTTTTTTTTTAATCTCTACGATCTCGTTAGACACATTTTTAAGGACTTGTTGCAAGCCTTCAAGATGAAAGGGATATTTAAGTGCTTTCTTTTTAGATTCATCCTTAAATGTAACTTTTTTTATTTTCTGTCTTCCTGATCCTTTTTATTTTCTAGTGCATTTATCCCCTTCTCTACATACACAACTTCTTTCATGTTTTCTACCAAGGTGTTTTTATTAGCTCTATCTACAAAAATTGCTACATTAGAATAAAGAGATGAAATATACCATTCGCTTTGTACATAGACACTAGGTCTAGAAGTAGCTGGAATTTTATTTAATAATTTGTTAAATATGGAATTGAAATCTTTTATCTTTTCCCCTGAATTCGTTTTTAAATTGGAAAGTTCATTGATAAGATATGCGATTGAGCGATCATCACCAAATTTAGTGAAAAGTTGTTCTTCAAAAATATCCGAACTAGTAATAGAATTCGTTGGTGATGAAAAATACCAAGACCCTGCTGATCCTCTAAGATTGTATGGGACTAATCTAAAAACAATTCCTTCTTCATCTACCTCATTAAGATTGATGGTTAATATATAATTATGAAGGTGCTCTTTAGTAGGTAAGCCATAATCAGGATTGAATTTGGGAAGCGATATTTTAGGATGTTTTGGTAGAGGATGAAGTGGTGCTAGCATTTGAAAAACTCTCGGGTTGGACCATGGTCTAGCTACCATTGTAACAGTTGCGGTAGTGGATTTGATGAAAGAAGAATTGGTAGTTGTGATATTACTACTTGAGGCAGCACTAGTCATTTGTGTAGAGGAAATTGAAATAGATTAAGTGATCAGTAGAGAAAAAGGAAATGAAAAAGGAATAAATGGAGATGTTTGTGAATGGGAGAATGAGGTAATCTCATTAGTAGATGTTTAGGAATCTGATGTAGTATTTTTCGTTCAACAGGATTGAAGTGGAAATTCAAATGGTGAGATGCCAAGTTATGCATTTCAGAACCAATTCAAAACACTAGTTTCGTGAAAAATAGAAGTTATACTTCCTTCAGAAACTTCAGATGACTTAGGCTTTTCTATTGAAATGGATACGTCTTCCAATTTATTTATCAAAGCTCTAATTTCTGGTGATTTTGGTTTATAATCCGTAGGGATTACCTCAGGAAGTATTCTAGGAGACTTGGGAGGTGATTGTACAACTCCTCGTCTAAAAGTAGGAGATTCTGGAGGGGATCTCGAAGTTGTAGAAGATTTGGAGGGAAAATGACTCTTGGAATGTCCTTTTGTTTTTGGATTGGACTTAGTTTCCATTAATATTCTTTAGGCCCTCCTTATAGCACTAAAAGGTGTTGAGGTCTCGAAAATCACTGCATCAACACAGGGGAAAACCGCCCGATCCAGACCTTAAGACAACTCCTTTTTTGTTTAGGTAGTGGCTCCGACTGATTGTATGGGACCAGTTTCCTAATGAGAGGTGATTGAAAGAATGTGTAATTCTCATAGTGGAGTGAAATAGATGGATTTGCGGCAATGAATCAAATGGAAAACATATTTTTTAATCTAATCTATAACCTAGGATTGTTTAACATTTATCTAGATGCGATCTATTGTTATCACCAAAATATTGATCATCTAGCCTAATTTACTAGATGGATTGAAGTACACCATGTAAAGTCAATTTTACCATAGTAAAATTGCTTTCACTGTGAAAAAATACCTAATAAACCACATTTGTTAAAGTAATTTATAATTAAACCCATGAAGAATAATTAAATAAATCAATATTTATTAAATTATCTTCTAGGAATAATTAATTAATCACTAACTAATTATTATTCTTTGTCAAGTTTGAATAAATCCCTTAGGAATAATTAAATAAATCATTATTTTTTAATATTCCTTAACCAATTTTTGAGATGATAAATAAATCATTTATTTATTAATTATTTCTAAATAAAAGTTTAAATAATTTTTCCCTTCTAACCAAATATAATAAAATATTACAAGTGGTTATTCCAAGAATGAGGTTAATAATATTTTGTTATTGCTCATCATTCAAGGTTAACTCAATATTTTGTTATAAATAGAAGGGTTTTCCATTCATTATTCACTTTTGATTATTTTCATGGTTGCACTCATTGTTGTAACTCTAATTATTTTCATTGTCCACCACCATTTTTCTTCCATTTGAGTTCCCATTGAGCTCAAACATTTCATTTGCTGGGTTTACACATTATAGAGGAGAGAGACTCTATAAAAAATATAAAGACATTTGAGGATAGCCAAGAACCCATCCCGTAGAGGGGGACTGGTAACATTTATTTGTTCCCTTCACGTGTTATAATAAAAACTATTCTTTGTATACCTAGTTTCCATTGGATGATTAGAGTTATTAGTATTTTTTTTTTGTTGTTTAACTATGATTGTGGCATAGATTAGGACTTTCGCAGGTTTTGTTTCTATCATTTGCTGCAGAACTAAAATGTTTAGCAGCCATTTATATTGTTGAGACTGATTGTCATCCACAGTCTTAAGTGGGTTCTTTTTGTACATCTTTGAGAAGAAAACACTACAACAAAATTGGCGACTTTGTTGGTTTTATACTTCAGATCCAGAAATCTGGGTGACCTTTAGTTTTCAGCTTAAGGTTTCTTCTTTTTTTTCAGCCTCTTAATGTTTCCTAGATTTTTAACCCTAGATCTGTTAAATTTCCGACTTCTGCAAGTTTTCTAGTCTTTTCCTCATGTCACAGGAACCAGAGGTGACAGAGACGACAATTTTTTCTAATATTTTTTGACTGAGAATCAAGAAGTATAAATCACATTTTTTAGCCCAAAAAGTGCAATCTAGAGTCCAGAGTGCACCTTTTAGCCCAAAAAGTACGATCCCCCCTAAAAGTAGGTAGTACCTGCAATTTTTAGGGTTTCCGAGTTTTTATCAAATCCATTTCTGGGTTTTGCCGAGAGTTGTCTACTAGGTTGTTTGACCTCTGTCTCATCTTGCTTAGGCCTTGATCTACTTTGATTTACTCGTCGAAGTGGAATTTATCCCCCTAGGGCTTCTAGTACGCTTCCACCTTTATAGGAGGAGTTTAGCTGAGTGAGTAGTCTGAGTTTTTGTAGCACTTTCAGCCATATTTTCCATATCTATACCCTACCATTTTAGATCTGTAAGATAGGTTGTCGCCATCCATAGTTTCATATTAAACCTTGTTTGGTCATTTTCCTTAGGGTCCCATCGGTTGCCCTAGGTTTTTCACGCATCTCCCTATCTTTTTGCAACGATCTTCCTCTCTGGGTTTCTGTTGTAGCTGCACCACTTTCTAGCAACCTAGTGTCATTTGATCCCAGTCACACCGACAATTAGATCCCTTGACATTTTTAGTCTGTTTTTTGTTGATCCCCTTCTATTGTTAATTTCATTTTATTTTCAACAATTTTTTTTCTTTTTTACAAACACGATCTGGGCTTAATAAATAAATACACTTGCACACACAAGATGGAAAATTTTAGGGGCGAATTTTCACCCTTGGGCTAAGGGGTTTTATATTTTTATTGGGCGAATATTTTGTATCATAGTACATTGTTACAAATCGCCTCAAATTTATTTTATAAAAAGATTAGGTATGGAGATTAGCCCACCTTATTTTAAGGGAGAGGGTAAAAAAGTAAATTTAGCCCTTGAAATTATGAGTTACAATCTTCCATTCGCCCTCATTTTCAAGAAAATGTATTTATGATAGTTATAAATAAAAATATAAATACAGTGAAGGTATGGTAAATAAATAAAAGTTCTTTTTATAATTACTCCAAAGATATGGTAAATAAATAAAAATACAAATAAACTAGAGGTATGGTAAATAAATAAAACCTCTTTTTATATTAGTCCATAACCCTCTTTCTATTTAAGAAGGTTCAAAAACAAGGTTTCATTTAAGTGAATCCTATGGGCCAAATACCATATTTATAAAAGAGGTATGGTAAATTAATAAAAATATAAATAAACAAGAGGGATGGTAAATAAATAAAACATTTTTTATATTTACTCCATATGTCACCTTATATTTATGAACACGCAAGCGTGTAAATAAATAAAAATATAAATAAAGTGGAGGTATGGTAAATAAATAAAACCTCTTTTTATACTTCAAAGGTATCGTAAATAAATAAAAATATAAATAAACTATAGGTATGGTAAATAAATAAAACCTATTTCTATATTTAGTCCATAACCCTCTTTCTATTTAAGAAGGCTCAAAAAAGAGGTTTTATTTAATTGAATCCTATGGGCCAAATACCATGTTTATAAAAGAGGTATGGTAAATTAATAAAAATATAAATAAACGAGAGATATGGTAAATAAATAAAACTTTTTTTATATTTACTCCATAAACCACCTTATATTTAAGAACACTCAAAAAATGTGTTATATTTAGGTGAAATACCATGGGCCAAATTATTATTAATACCATGCAAAAAATCATTATTAACCCTAATATTAGTATCAATAAAAATAAAGATGGTACATGGTATTGACCCATGGTATTCACATGGAATGTAGCCTATTTAAAGGGGGGAATTAAACTAGCAGAGATCCATCTTTACTTTGGATCAAATATCGTGATATGCAAACTAACATAGAGTGAAAAAATATTTTATCCCTCTCGGGGCTTGGTAGATCAAGAGTAAAAATGGATCTTGTAATTTAATGTCACTTAAACATTTAACTTGGTTAAAAAAAAAAAAAAAAAAAAAAAAAATCAATTATTAATTTTATTAATTTTTAGAAATTACTAATAGTAGTTTTTAACCTCCAAGTTTATGATAACCCATGGTATTGACCCATGGTAATACCATGGTATTCATGTCATCATAGACTATTTAAAGAGGAAATTCTATCAGCTTAGATCCATCTTAATTCCGGTTCTGCCAAGGTGCTGGGAGGGATAAATAGATTTCATCCCTCTAAGAGTGGTAGATGTGGAGTTAAGATGGATATAGGTTATTTTTTATGATAATGAAGATATTAAATAGACTTAGGAAATTATATTGTAAAAAAAAATCTTAAGGTGAATGGTTGAAGCTACTTAGTCACTTCACAAAATTTAGTAAAAAATATTGATATCTTCATTAATATTGGTTTTTCTAATTTAACAAAAAAATATTCAAAACAATGAAATCTTAACTCTTTCCGCATCACCCTCGCAGAAGAGAGATAGTCAGTGCCCAAATTTCCCACCATTTTTCAATCATTCTCAATATGATATCTTCATGAAAAAGTTAAGTTACTGATCTTGGATTAGTTGTTTGAAAAATATGTTGGTTTGTACAACCTTTCATCTTCTCTACTATTCTTAGTTTGTCTTAATGATCTGTAGGGGTTGGGTCACTACACCATATTGTCCTAAAAGGTGGAGATTGTACACCAAAAAGGAAATTCATCCACATGTTACAACGTTGTTAAAAATGGTATGAAGGTAGTGAATTATGCTAATAAGAAATTTAGATTGGGAGAGCGTAATTAAATTTTATTATTTAATTGAAGATTTCCAATTAAAATAATAATAAATCTACGTTTATATATTTATATATTGATTGGAAGGCTTCTGACAACAGTCACTTCTTTCCATTAGATCCCCTTCAGGCCTTTCGGATACCTACTACTTCATTATATTATATATTTGGGGCTTGCTACTTGTTGGCATGTTGGGGTAAACAAACTTGATGTGCTTTTTTTTTTTTTATCTCGCAGTTGGAGTCTATGGAATAAGAAAGAAATTCGATAGCTTGGAAAAAGTGGTAGCTTGACAAAAGTGGTAGAAAAAACATTAATCTCTCCTACCATGACAAACATGGCCACTAGAACTTGCAATGTTGTTTGCAGGAAGTGAAAATTATGTTTCTTTTTTCCAAACATGTATGTTAGTATATTATAGTTTAATGAATATGTTTTATTATTATCATTTATGGTTTCATACTTTAACAAAACATTCGCCAAGACTTCATAATGTTTTATTATTCAGTGAAAGATTTTCCAAGATCTTACAAGATTTTAATAATTCAGTGAAAGATTCACCATGACTTTACAAGATAATATAATCTGGTGAGAGATTCGCCAATATATATAATATATAATATATATATATATATATATATATTATTATTAGTGATAAAATTTCCTCCCATTTTTCCTATGTATCATGGGGATTCGCCCATTTATTATACATATAAATTTAGGGTGGTTCTTAAAATTTTCCCTAACACAAAAGCACACTTTAAGTGAAGGGAACTTGGTTTACACTACCAATCCAAGACTTAACATAATAAATTTATCTCCCCTCATCAAGACAAAGGCATATTGTTGATCTCCCTTCACCATTTCCATGTCAGGTATGTCTTACCACCATTACGCCACTAAGGTGTTTGTCGCAGAGACTATTAGGCCTTCACCCCCTGTTTCCGCTTGGGCATATTACCCCCCAAGTTGGGTTCAAGTTCATAGCCTTCTAAGTCCCCATATCGACTCTTCTCCTGGTCCATCTGATTCCTCATTTGACTGTGAGCCTCCTTCACTACATATCGTCACCATGTTTGGACCCACAACTAGTGTAGGAACCCAACTTGGTGTTGGGTCCGGTTCTATCTTGGTAGTCACATCAAGCAAAACAGTCTCAAGAACCATTCTAGGAGTCCCCATGCTCCCTTTTATGGTTGGGTTAAGTCTATTGGACTTTATCTAATTGATAAACAACCCCATACACCACAATGATGGTTGGCATACTATGCTGACTCAGCTTCGCTTAGACATCCCAAAATTTGAGCATAATGCTAGAGAGGATCCTACCAACCATGTTCGCTCCTTCCACATGTGGTGTTTTTCCAACTCCATTACCGATGACTCCATTTGTCTTCGGCTCTTCCAATGCACGCTCACTGGAGACACTACAAAATGGTATGTAGACCAACCCACTACATCACATTCCATTTTCGTGATGCTTGCTAAAGCATTCCTCTCATATTTCTAGTTACCACTCTAGTACGACATTGGTATGGAGCTATTGACCTCATTACGTCAGTCCTCCACCACTCGCCTTTTCTACCATGTTCAAGAGTGGTGTAGGAGGAGCACATGTCATGCCCTGCCCTTCAAAAACCGTGTCTATCTAGATTGGTTTCTTAGGAGCCTTTTAGCACCCATTGGAAAACATGTCTTGTTCCATTTTCCTCAGACCAAGGAAGAATATCTCCAAACCTCTCTAAGATATGACCTGATTTATGCACAATCCAGTTATCTCTACATCGTCGTTCCAGACCTCCCTCATCTTGGAAATGCCAATGCACTGGGGGCATCTCACATCACCGACGGTATCGTTGGAACCCTTTCACACCCTTCACCATATACTCAGTAAATTTATGGCTATCTATGGGGGGGGACTAGTTCCTCTAACACTCATGCCCCTCCTACTAGAAACATGTTTTTCAGGGCCCCAACCTGTCTACCAAACTGTTGCTCCTCCTTATGCACGGTCAAGCGCTCTAGCCCCTCAAGCATTAGCACCATAGCCTCCCATGCATCCTCAGCCCCAGAAGCCACCACCCCCTCAAGGTCAAGTGTTTGCACAGTAGAGTGAAACCAATCCCAAAAATTCAAAGAAAAAGAATAAGGAGAAAGGTAACAAGGGTAACCTGGGTAATTTAGGTAATTAACCTAGTGAACCCCATGGGAACAAACCTAACACTAACAACAACAGCAAGGTATCCAGCCCAAGTGGAACAAGGTTATTCGTATGAACAAGCCTTGTGCATGTTGTGGTGTACATGACCATTATACAGACGAGTGTCCTCTCTTACCCCAGATGCACCAAATGTGGGAAGCTCAAGCAACTTCTAGAGGACAACAACCGTCTTAGAATCCTACACCATCTCAATCAGCAATGCTTACAAATCCTTTCCCTCAACAAGGATTTGTTACTGCTCAACCTCAGTTATGTCATGCAGCCCATCCCCCCCAACCTTCTGGTCCGGTGACTACCAGATTCTTATGATGAATTCTGATACGGTTAATCCCTCTGATATCAACCTGCAAACTCAGTTGCATCAATATGACAAGCCAATGACTTCGTCTTCCACTGAGTCCAAAACCAAAATGTCTGCTAAGCCTCTTACGACACCAAATGGTTCATTATAGATCCCTCAACCTAAAGTTGAGGCCATTCCCAATATCCTAAAGGGGCCATTACGCTGTAACATGACTTCTAACCGAGCTTCCCATACATACATTATAGTAGATGGCTTGGCATAATCACCTACTGCCATGTCGACATTGGAAGTCCTCTAGTTGTTCCCATCTCAAAAGAAAGCTCTACTAACTGCTTTGGGTGCAATAGATCCTTCTGATGATTGTTTGATTGTCTTCCCAGTTGATACATCAGAACATTCCCCATTGCTTTCATCTGTTTCTTTCTAGATACCAGTCTGAATCTATAATGTCATCATCTCTTGATGAATTATGATGAAGGTGCATCCACCTGTGTGATGTCCACTGCCATTTGGAAACAACTCAAGTCACCCGATTTGTCCCCCTCCACCATCATTTTGAATGCTTGGGACAGACACTCCTCCCAGCCTCTTGGCATGTACCGCAATTGTCCAGTGACCTTTGTGGGAAAGGTTGTTCATGTCGACATTAAGGTTATAGATGCCCCTTTATATTACAACATTCTCTTGGGTTGTATTTACACATATGCCATGTCAGTCATCGGATCTAAGGTTTTCCACAAGATGTGCTTCCCCCATGAAGGGAATATCATTAGCATTGATCAGTTGACTCACTATGAGCTGACTTCCATGACCTCCCCCAAGTCCATTATCTGGTTGATGTCAAATAAGTAACCTTCAACTCCTCTCATCGGTGTCTCACCCGGAGTTTATAAAGATTCCTCATTGTTAGGTGCTTTCCCTGGTCCTCCCCGCCTAACTCTATGAGTGTTTGCATGTTACAAGTGTCACAGGTTGCCCTCAAGCAACCTGGTGCATCTGATCAACAACCAACTCCTCAACACCCTGTTGTTTCCATCCTAGACAAGCCCTCCAGATCCAGCCCTAGGACCTCCTCCATTTTTGGGTGTCTCTCCTATGTTTCCACCAAGAACTGTTTCTCTAGGTCTCAACCATCTAGGAGCTATTCCACCGAGACATTACCCTGCAGGCCAGATACATTTCTTATTTCCCCCTCCAAGAGTATTTTCTATCCCTTTCATGGCTTCACTAGTCCTTCTTAACATGACTTTGGGGATCCCAGTATGGTACATTGATCCCCTTGCAAGCATTCCGCCTCGTCAGCTATGACCTTATCATGCTTTGACTGTGGTTCGACCGGTCCCTACGGCCCCTGCTACTGCTTCATTTCTATCACAACCTCAATAGGAACCCACTCCTGTTGTGCAAGCATTTGAACAAGGGGGCAAAGCTAAAAGGAAAGAACCAAAGGAAAAGGCTCCCCAAGTTCCTCCGGTCCCTAAGGCCCCAAAGTCATCACCTCCATAAGCTTTGTGTAAACTTGTTGGGCATGCCACCAATAATTGTCTCGAGCTTCCTCATCTTAAAATTTTGGTGCATGAAATGTTCCTTGAGTCCAATATCCCTGAAGTCCGTGTTAACATTCTCATTTCCACCCAAGAAACTCATAATGTTACGCACAAATCACCCTTATGCCTTATGTGATCATCATGGTCACTACTCCCATTGTTGCCCTTGTCTTGACGAATTTTTTGATTGCCTTGAGGTGCTTCGCTAATACAAGAACACTCATAGTGGAACACCTACTCCTCTACCTATGGATTATGGTACCACTAGTAAACAAGAACAGGGGGACTCTGGTCCCACCATCGTGATCCCTCCCCCTGATGTCGATATGATAGACACCACGAGCCATATCCTTTACCTATCGTCATCCTTGGGTTCCTCGCAAGAACACTTTTTTGAGGTTTTTGCGTGTGCTTCTATCGAACCTCTTTCGACAGAATCCCAAGTCTTAACATCAGTAGATCCTCCATCTATCAACTCATCGTCTACGATTCCAGATGATGCATATGTGAACCTTCTCTCTCAGGTTAATGAACTAGGTACCACCGACGCATCATGTAGTCAGTCTTTCTCCTGTCCGTCCATCTTCCATTTTCATAAGAAAATCATGGAAGCTATGTCTACCCTTGATGATTACCCTTGCAATTAGGCAAGGGGGCATATTTTTTGGAGGATTATGATTGTCACTCCTTCCTAATTCTCCCAAATCACTATACCTCAAGAAATTTTTCTCATAGCATATCCCTTTGATTTTCATGTCTTTATTTCTGCCATGAAGTTAGGTAGGTTGCATCATCTCATCCGTTGTCTTTTGCACCTTTCATATGGATCCATCATCCACATCGTATATTGGTCATGCCAATGGTGTGAGTTGCTTCTCCAGGAATCTAGCCTCAGCAACCTGGGCCATTTTTAACCCCTTGCATATGTTAGTTATTTCAAACTGCGTGTGCATTGGATTTGCCACCAATAACTAGGCCGAATATGATGTAGTGATAGGTTTCTTAGTCAATTCCTTCGCTCATCTTATCATTCATCTTCATGTTCAGTTAGATTCCTGGCTACTTGTCACGCAAGTGAATGTTGTATATCATGTGCATAACCAAGTCCTATTTAGAAAATATCTATGATTTAAGATGTTGGTACGTGAATTTGAAACCATCACTTTCATTCATGTTCCTAGAGCCCAAAATAACTATGTAGATAGCATTGCAAATAACATTCTAGATTGTCATTTATCACATGAATACCACAAAAGACAACCATAAAAATAATACATGGAAAATCATCATCATCATATAAAAATGCATAATCATATTATGTATCATATAAGTGTTTGGAGCCCATATCTCTAAATACATCAGACATGCCCATAGCATGTTACCAAAATCAAAATCAAAGGGACCGACATGTCCCTACATCTAGTCATTGTCTGGCAGATACCATGCCGAAGGCTCTTCTCCACATGCACGTAGATCACGTACTACTTGACCCATCATTGTGATGCATTGCATGATACCTCGCCACTCTAAGGGAAGATCGATACACTCATCTGTGTATCGATGATCTAACTCATGCCATCTACACTATGAAACTCTGGTCAAGAATACCTCACATCTACGATGTAGGTCAGAGAGTAGCACTCTCTTCTATGGACCCTGATGTGATGATGATGTTCCTTGATCTGCAGCCCCATGTGCTGCGGCTTGTCCTACAGATCTTACCAGTTTCACCGGTGCTATGTTTGCATACCACATATTTTACACTTAGTACCATATACATTTCATAAAAATATGAAATACACCATAAAAATAGCAACTTAACACTTACGTATAGTCCCCACGCTTGCTCGGGTGGAAGTGGAAAGTCAGGATCTCCCTAATAGCTCATCCTGCTATAAGGGTAATCATCAATGTATAGGGGCATTTGATCCCAATGTGTGAAAAACTTGGGTCGGAACACCTGTCCGACTCCCCCTCCTCCTCCTCTCTATAGTAGCTACCACCAGTGCTGCAGCTTGGGCTCCTGTGGGCCCCCATCTTGGATCTGTACATGAGGATGGATGGTGGGTATCTTCTCAAAGAAGAATGCACACAACAGTGTACCAAAAGTATAGTCACAGTTCACCTACCACCTACATAGACGTAACTATCGTTTCATTGACGACAGCATCATCTGGGCCCACCCATAGTAGGTCCCAGCCAAAACAATCTCCAATAGCATCATCTGCTCACCAGTGATGTGGTGGAATGCCTTGTTGCCCAAGACCCGTAGCACAGCTGTAGCAACAACCCATGTCTCTAGCTAGTTTAGATCACCAATCAGGATAGTCATGCCCTTGAAATGAACACCCCATGGACAATGGTGCTCCACAAACTCAATAATGTTCCTCCCATGAGGCAAAACCAGATGAATATCCCCCACCACTCTAAGGGGAGGCATTTCGGTCGAGAAATAAATATCCTGTAATGTGAGCTCAATCTTATGCCCCTGCATGACAAAGACCTAGTCTGGATCCTAATATCTCTCAATTCTCGATAGGAAGGGCTCACCTTCCCTCATCAATGGGTTCTCTACCAACTTGAGAGCCCCATAATGAGCCAATTCCCCTCAAACCCCCTGATCCTTTGAATCTCAAATTGAAGGGTATCCAAGTCTCATTCACGCTAATTGATTTTTAGCTCTACCATTCCTACAAAACACCACATGTCTTGTCAGTTCATAGAAGAAAACACTGGTCTACAATAATCAACCTAAAGCCCCCACTAGGCCAGCAAACCACCCCTCTTTTTTGTCCCAAAATGTCATTTTCTTCCCTGATAGTGTGAGCTCGTAGGTTTCACCTATTTCTTGTAAACTGAAATTGCACTTCTGGGATGAAAAAGTGTGATATGACCGTGAAGAGGAGTAGGGATCACCTAGGGAGCTGCCAGGTGCCAAAATTCAGGATATAAGCCACTGAAATTGAAGAGATTAGTAATTCCACCTACCTAAAAGTCACATATCCTGATTTTGATGGTCAGTTTGTCCACTACGATCTCCATAAGATTTAGGGCCTTCTCCTCTCTCAAATTGGAGGGAAAACACCCTTTTATAAGAAAACCCACAGTTTTTTTCTTGCACATTGTGACCAAACCATATCTCTGCTTGATGAACCATTAGCAATGTTGGAAATATCCAATCAATTTTTCTAATGGGTCTTTCTTAGTTTTTGATGATTTGACACTTCACCAGGGAGTCATTTTTCCAAGAAGGGTCACTTTGTCGCCTCTCAAAATTGAATTTCTTCATATGTGACACTTGTACTTTTTGGACCACCTTCCCTTGGCACTTGTCATCTCATGTGTTGATTCTCGTCATGAGTAACCATCATTTACTCATGCTTTCATGGTCCCCATCAAGCCTATTCTGTGTGGCAGCGTCATCAAGTCACCCTTGTCCAAAGCATCCATGATCAGTCACCCTTGCATCCATGGAGTCTGTTTCACGTCCCATTACATCATGTCACAATATTCCATCAATTTTTGCATATCATTCATCCTGTGTTGCCCATTTTGGCCTCCAGTCTTACTGTCCCCCATCCCCTTCAGAGTTGAGTCAGTCGTTGCCAGGTCAACCATGCACTTTATGCTCTAACAAGGGAAGTTGTTTGTTTGTCCCTCAATCCCATTTTCTGCATAGTCCCTGGTGTGAGTCCATCAGTCACATTATTATTTTCCCTTGTTCCTTAGTTGAGGATCCTCATTGCCTCACCTATCACGGGCTCTATTTTGTCGACATCAACTCATTTATTCCAGAAGAATGGCCTAGAGGGTGGTGTATCTTAGTTCCATATTCCATTCTTGTTCAATTTCTTGGATTTACTAGAGGGACTCATCATTTCCCTTTGACTTCATTGTTTCATGATCTTGATCCATACACTTGATGGTCCAATGATGCATCAAATTGTACCAGTGATTCCCGAGTGTGTGTGAGATGTTTCAAACCTCATGAGGGGGTGGCCCTTCAGGTAGCCCCCCAAATGCCTAGATGCATTACTACTATGCTACAACCTCATATTCAGTTCCAAATATTTGATGGATTCATTTCTGACAGATCGCAGTGTTCATAGAATGCACGTCTCCTTCAGATGATCCATTCAGTTTTGCAGAACCCTTCCTTATTTAGCAGGGCTTCTTCGGTTGTTTTACCCTCCCCCCCCAACCATTTTTTGAGGGAAGGGTCTTTATATCTCATGTACTGAGATGATATTGTATTCATTCCTGGCTTATGTTTTTTCCAGGTGAATTATGCATATGGGACACATTGTATTATTTTTTGGCTCAATTATGCCACCATGTCATGTACCATTCAACATGTACTTCATTGCTCAATTTTATGTTTCTGAGTGCACCATTATTTTTGTGCTAAGTTATTTTGGTGGGTCTAGGTATGCCTGCCCCACCTTACTGAGGTCCAATACCACAACATTGTAGGTTTTAACGCCATACAGAAATTACCTGCATAACAATTCTAAAACACAAAGAAAACAATAACGCGATCATAACACATAAAACAAATATACACAGAGATTTTCGACTAGATCCTAAAACTCGGACTACTAGATTGATTTTTCATTATGTTCCTTTCAATGTTACAATACATATATATACATGTTGAAGCATCCAATACCATGGACTGAAAACCATCTCACCCAAAACAATGTGTGAAAACCATTCACAAAACCATAGGTAGCTTTTTCCACCTAATATAGGGTCCAAAAAAAATTTTCCTCGAGGCACTGCCCCAGACCCCATAGAGGGGGGATAACCACCCCCCTCAAACCCCCCCACTACATAGTTGGTGAAATGAAGGGGGGGCTGCACCCCCGCTCTATCACCCCGGTTTAACTAGGGGAGCTAGTCGTGGAAAGAATATAACACAACCCAACATTCTCCCACTTGTTGTTTTCTTTCCACAAGGGGCCATAGGAGAGGTTAGTCATTTATCCAGCCCTACAACACCCATTGTTTCTCTACACCAAATGAACTTCTCATAGCTCACATATTTTGTCAATGCATCTGTAGTATTCTTCAAAGTGTCTACCTTTACCAGCAACACCTTTTTGTCTTCTATCATATCCTTCAAAAAGTGATATTGAACATCAATCTACTTTGTCTTTTAATGATAAGCAGGGTTCTTTGCTAAGAAAATTGCACTTTGGCTGTTACAATCTATCCTTATAGCTCCCTTTACTAACCCCATATTTAAACACAATCTCTGCAACCAAACTGCTTTGTTGCTTGTATGAGTGGTTGTCATGTATTCTACCTCTATAGTTGATAGTACCACTACAGATTATTTCTTACTCATCCAACTGACTGCACCTCCAAATAGGTTAAATGTTGGGTGTGGAGCTTGAGTATCTTCTGTATTCAAAGGTCTCAGCCGAATGTATACCCCAAGAAGATTGTACACCCCTCCATGCGGGGGGGGGATACGGGGGAAACTTGTCCCCGCCAGGGTCCACGGTGGCTAATCCCCCCTAGCTTGGGGGTTTGTGGGTAGCGCCCCCAAAGCCAAAAAATAGATGTAAAATTGCCTTGTAAAATTCTAGTAATTTCTAGTCAATCTGAGCCGTTCATTAGGCGAATGATATTTCGGTAAAAGTTATGTTTAATTTAGAGTTTCTTGCCCTAGAAGGCAACCCCTCACTATATATGAGGGAATTGTATTGCGTCTATTGAGATCTAGATTCTGAGAGAGGAAGAGAGAGGAGATTGAGATGAAAGAGGGTGTTACAGCGAATCTGTTGTAGGTTGTATCTCTACAATTTGCTGGATAATATAATAAAAGAAGGACTGGTTGTTTCTCTGTGGATGTAGCCCAAACTGGGTGAACTAAGTATATATGTGTCTCTCTTGTTTTATGTGTTTTTTGTGTTCCATTGCTCCGTAATATATAATTTTCTAACAACTTGTATTAGAGCTGAAGATCTATTTGGATAATAAACTCATAGGAGAGAAGGGTTCCTGGTTCGAGTGGGAGCAATGGTAGAAGATGGTAGGTTTAGGGTCAAAAAATTCAATGGCCAAAACTACCAGCTATGGAAGATGCAGATGGAATATTATCTGTATCAGAGAGATCTGTACCTACCATTGAGCGGAAAGACAAAGAAGTCGATGAGTATGACAGACACATAATGGGATATTCTCGACAGAAAGGCACTTGGAACAATACGGCTGTGTCTAGCGACATCGGTAACATTTAATATTTCAAAGGAAATGACAACGGAGGGTTTAATGTTGGCATTGGCCAAACTATATGAAAAACCCTCGGCCTCAAATAAGGTATTTCTTATGAAGCATTTATTTAATATGAAGATGTCAGAAGGTGGATCTGTCGCAGACCATTTAAATGATTTTAATATAGTTACAAGTCAGTTAAGTTCTGTAGGGGTAAATTTTGATGATGAACTTAGGGCTCTGTTATTTCTGTGCTCATTACCAAAAAGTTGGAATGGTTAGTTATGGCCATTAGTAACTTTGTCTCTAGATCTAGTACTTTAAAGTTTGATGTTGTTGGTGCAATCCTTAGCAAGGAAATGCGACGAAAAAGCTCCAGTGAGACATCAAGTAATGCTTTGATTATAGAGACTAGGGGAAGAAAAATGGAAAGAGGAAAGAGCTCTGGATATTGCAGTAAGTCAAGAAAAGACAGATCCAAGTTCAGATTGGGGATAGTGTGCTGGAAATGTAGGAAGAAAGAACACCTGAAGAAAGAGTGCAAGTCTCGAAAGGGAAAAGAAGGAGACACACAACAAGAAAACAATCATGAAGTGAATGTAACAGGTGATGTGTTGCAAGATGCTTTGATTCTTTCATTAGAAAATATTATTGATGCCTGGGTGGTAGATTCAAGGGCCTCATTCCATGCCACACCTGATAATAAACATTTTCATGATTATGTTCAAGGAGATTTTGGAAAAGTTCGATTGGGTGATGATAAACCTTGTAGAATCGTTGGAATGGGTATAGTTTTTATAAAAAAACAGAATGGAAATCAATGGCTATTGAAGGAGGTAAGGCATGTTCTAGATCTGAAGAAAAATATAATTTCAATAGGGCAGTTGGGAGGTGAAGGTTGCGTAAGTACTTTCATAGATAAAACCTGGAAGGTCACTAAAGGATCCTTGGTAATAGCGAAGGGAGGAAAGGCTGGTACATTGTATTTATGAAATGGTATTTCTAATTCTGTTAATGCTTTAACCTCTACAGGAGAAGATACGACATTGTGGCATCATAGGCTTGGGCACATGAGCGAGAAGGGTATGCAGATTCCTCACTTAAGAAATTTGTTGCCAGATTTGAAGCATGTTGATTTAAAATTCTGTGAAAATTGTGTTTATGGAAAACATAAGAGAGTCAAATTCCTTAGAGTTGGGAAAGAAAAGAAGAGAAAAAAATTATAGCTTGTGCATACAAATGTATGGAGACCTGCTCAGGTGTCATCTCTTGGTGGCTCTCATTATTATGTTACTTTTATTGATGATGCAACCAGAAAAACCTAGATTTATTGTATTCGAAATAAATATGATGTATTTGATACTTTCAAGAAATGGAAAGCTTTGGTTGAAAATAAGACAGGGAAAAGGTTGAAGTGTCTCAGATCAAACAATGGAGGTGAATATTGTAGCAAAGATTTTGATAGGTACTGTTCAGAGAATGGAATTTGTAGAGAGAACACAGTTCTAGGAACACCACAAGAAAATGGTGTGTCAAAAAGGATGAATAGGACAATCATGGAGTGTGTAAGGTGCATGAGATTGCATGCAGGATTGTCTTTACAATTTTGGGCAGATGTTGTAGACACTGATGTTTATCTAATAAACAGAGGGCCTTCAAGTTGTTTGGATGGTGGTATTCTAGAGGAGCCATGGACAGGTAAAAAGGTAAACTACTCATTTTTAAAGACTTTTGGTTGTGAAGCATTTGTCCACATTAATAAATAAAATAGAACAAAGCTTGAGGCAAAATAAAAGAAATGTACCTTTACTGGATATGGTGTTAATGATTTTGGTTATCTCTTATATGATTGTAAAAATCACAAAATCATTAGGAGTAGAGATGTAATATTCAATGAAAAGGTCTTGTACAAGAATCAGTTGCAGGAAAAGAAACAGGAAAAAGAAAACAGAGAATACACAGTGCTTGATGATATCACAAGAAGAGTGATGGTGCCTGAAAATCATAATGATCAACAGCCAGAACAACAACTACAACAACAGCAAGCACTTCAAACACCTAAAAGTGGTGTTAGAAGATCTATTAGGATAAGTAGACCCCCTAAACAATACTCTCCTTCATTATATTATGTATTGTTGACTGATTCTGGTGAACCAAAATGTTATGAAGAAGAAGTGCAGGTAGAAACCAGGAAGAAGTGGGAGCAATCCATGAAAGAAGAGATGGAATCCTTAGCACATAACCAGACTTGGGACTTAGTCAAGTTGCCTGCATGTAAAACAACATTACAGAATAAATGGGTTTACATGTTGAAGGAAGAAGATGGAGGTAGAAAAAGGTATAAAGCTAGACTTGTGGTGAAAGGGTTTGCATAGAAGAAAGGCATTGATTTTGATGAAATATTTTCTCCTGTTGTGAAAATGACTTCAATCAGAACTATTCTAAGTCTAGTAGCAGCTGAAGATTTGCATCTTGAGCAGTTAGATGTAAAGACATCCTTTCTCCATGGGGATTTGGAGGAAGAGATATATATGTAGCAGCCATAAGGATATGAGGTAAAAGGGAAGGAGAAACTAGTGTGCAGATTGAAGAAGAGCTTGTATGGATTAAAATAGGCCCCAAGGTAGTGGTATCTAAAATTTGACAGGTTTATGTCTGAAGAGGGTTATACTAGATGTCACTTTGATCATTGTGTTTATCTCAAAAGGAAAAATGATGGCAGCTATATTATATTGTTATTGTATGTAGATGACATTCTTGTTGCAGGTTCTAACATGCAGGAAATAAATGTGCTCAAAAGGAAATTGGAAAACTCATTTGCAATGAAGGATTTG
>APFE030666626.1:54426-93817 GCA_000404065.3 Pinus taeda | reverse complement strand
CCTAGATTTATTGTATTCGAAATAAATCTGATGTATTTGATACTTTCAAGAAATGGAAAGCTTTGGTTGAAAATGAGACAAGAAAAAGGTTGAAGTGTCTCAGATCAGATAATGGAGGTGAATATTGCAGCAAAGAGTTTGGTAGGTATTGTTCAGAGAATGGAATTCGTAGAGAGAAGACAGTTCCAGGAACACCACAAGGAAATGGCGTGTCAGAAAGGATGAACAGGACAATCATGGAGCGTGCAAGGTGCAGGAGATTGCATGCAGGATTGCCTTTACAATTTTGGGCAGATGTTGTAGATACTACTGTTTATCTAATAAACAGAGGGCCTTGAAGTTCCTTGGATGGTGGTATTTCAGAGGAGGCATGGATAGGTAAAAAGGTAAACTACTCTTTTTTAAAGACTTTTGGTTGTGAAGCATTTGTCCACATTAATAAAGAAAATAGAACAAAGCTTGAAGAAAAATCAAAGAAATGTACCTTTATTTGATATGGTGTTAATGATTTTGGTTATCGCTTTTATGATTATGAAAAACATAAAATCATTAGGAGTAGAGATGTAATATTCAATGAAAAGGTTTTGTATAGGGATCAGCAGCAGGAAAAGAAACAGGAAAAAGAAAACAGAGAATACACAGTGCTTGACGATATCACAGGAAAAGTAATGGTGCCTGAAAATCATAATGATCAATAGCTAGAACAACAACCACAATAGCAACAAGCACCTCAAACACCTGAAAGTGGTGTTAGAAGATCTACTAGGATAAGTATACCCCCAGAACGGTACTCTCCTTCATTATATTATGTATTGTTGAGTGATTCTCGTGAACCAGAATGTTATGAAGAAGTAGTGCAGGTAGAAACCAGGAGGAAGTGGGAGCAAGCCATGAAAGAAGAGATGGACTCCTTAGCACATAACCAGACTTGGGACTGAGTCGGGTTGCCTACAGGTAAAACAACATTGCAGTATAAATGGGTTTACAAGTTGAAGGAAGAAGATGGAGGTAGAAAAAGGTATAAAGCTAGACTTGTGGTGAAAGGGTTTGCACAGAAAAAGGGTATAGACTTTGATGAAATATTTTCCCCTGTTGTGAAAATGACTTCAATCAGAACTATTCTAAGTCTAGTAGCAGCTGAAGATTTGCATCTTGAGCAGTTAGATGTAAAGACATCCTTTCTCCATGGGGATTTGGAGGAAGAGATATATATGTAGCAGCCATAAGGATATGAGGTAAAAGGGAAGGAGAAACTAGTGTGCAGATTGAAGAAGAGCTTGTATGGATTAAAATAGGCCCCAAGGTAGTGGTATCTAAAATTTGACAGGTTTATGTCTGAAGAGGGTTATACTAGATGTCACTTTGATCATTGTGTTTATCTCAAAAGGAAAAATGATGGCAGCTATATTATATTGTTATTGTATGTAGATGACATTCTTGTTGCAGGTTCTAACATGCAGGAAATAAATGTGCTCAAAAGAAAATTGGCGAACTCATTTGCAATGAAGGATTTGGGTGTTGCAAAACAAATCCTTGGTATGAGAATAACTAGAGAAAGGAATAATCACAAATTAACATTGTTTCAAAGTGAGTACATAGAAAAGGTGTTGAAAAGGTTTAATATGCAGAATGCAAAACCAGTTAATATACCTTTCACTAGCCATTTCAAATTAAGTAAGGAGGAGTGACCCAAGACTTAGGAAGAAATGGCTCATATGTCTAAAGTTCCATATGCATCGGCAGTTGGAAGGTTAATGTATGCAATGGTCTACACAAGGCTTGATATTTCACATGCAATGGGAGTTGTAATCAGGTATATGAACAATCCAGGAAAAGAACATTGGATGGCGGTGAAGTGGATTCTCAGGTATTTGAAAGGTACCACAAATCAAGCATTATGCTTTGTTGGTTCAAACATTTCTCTACAGGGATATGTTGATGCAGATACAGTGAGTGATAGAGATAATAGGAGGAGAACTACAGGATATGTATTTACTGTAGGTGGAATAGTTGTCAGTTGGGTTTCAAAAATCCAAAGTGTTGTTGCACTTTCAATAATAGAAGCAAAGTATGTTGTTGCTACAAAGGCTAGTAAAGAAATGATTTGGTTACAAAGGTTTCTGGATGAATTGGGTAAGAAGCAGGAGTTGGGCAGGTTATACAGTGACAGCTAGACTGCCATACATCTTGCAAAGAAATCTGCATTTCATTCCAAGACTAAACATATATATAGCTCAAGTACCATTTAATACAGTCATCATTGGAAGATGGAAAGTTGAAGCTGGAAAAGATACACACTAGCCAGAATCCTGCAGATATGCTAACAAAAATTGTAACCTGGGAGAAACTGAGAATCTGCTCAATTTCAATTAGTCTTCAAGTATGATGAAGAAGATGAGAAACAGCCATGTCCAAAGTGGAGTCATTGTCTAGCAAATGAAGCAACGATGGAGTTTCTATAATCAGTCTCCTTGTGGGAGATTGTTGGGTGTGGAGACTGATTATCTTCTGTATTCAAAGGTCTCAGCTAGATGTATACCCCATGAAGATTGTACACCCCTCCATGTGGGGGGGTGTGGGGGGTACTTGTCCCACCCATGGGGGTCTAGGGGGGCTAATCCCCACCAGATGGGGGGTTTGGGGGCAGCGCCCATGAAGCCAAAAAATAGATGTAAAATTGCCTTGTAAAAGTGTAGTAATTTCTAGTCAATCTGGGACGTTCATTAGGTGGATGATCTGATGGTAGAAGTTATGTTTAATTTAGGGTTTTTTGCCCTAGAAGGCAACCCCTCACTATATATGAGGGAATTGTATTGTGTCTATTGAAATCTAGATTCTGAGTGAGGAAGAGAGACGAGATTTAGAGCAAAGAGGTTGTTACAACGGATCTGTTGTAGGTTGTATCTCTATAGTTTGTTGGATAATATAATAAAACAAGGATTGGCTATTTCTCTGTGGATGTAGCCCAAACTAGGTGAACCATATATATCTATGTCTCTCTTGTTTTATGCATTTTTTGTGTTTATATTTCTACAATATTTTATGTGTTCCATTGCTCCGTAATATATAATTTTCTAACATTAAACACATACCCACTAGTAGATCTTCTCTGATCCAGATATTCAACCCAGTCTACATCAACAAAGCCATGAATATCCAACACTCTATCCAATCGTGGTCTTCCTTGGTAGCACAAACCATAATCACTAGTTCCATGCAAATACCTGAAAACCAACTTCACTGTTGTCCAATGCTCCTTCCCTAGTTTTGACATAAGCTTGCTCAATACTCCCACTACATGTGCAATGTCTGGTCTAGTACAGACCATCACATACATCAAACTACCGATTGCATTTGCATATGGAACACGGGACATTTCCTCTTCCTCTTCTTGTGTCTTGGGACACTATTCAGAAGATAACTTCACACCTAGAAGAATAGGAACCTTCACCAGTTTACTCTCATGCATAATAAACCTCTGCAGTATTATCTCGACATACTTCCTCTAGTTTAACTAGAGCTTCCCCTTTGCCTGATCTCTTTTAATTTCCATGCCTAGAATGTAGTTTGCAGCACCAAGATCTTTCATGTCGAATTTGGAGGACAATTGGGTCTTCAAAACTTGAATAATTTCTTTGTCATTTCCAAACAGTAACATATCATCCACATAGAAGAAAATATAAATAACACGGTCACCAATTAATTTAAAATACACACAGTGATTTGCTTTGCTTCTAGTGAAGCCAAGTCCCCATATAAATGTATCAAATTTCTAATACCACATCCTTGGTGATTGTTTTAACCCATACAGAGACTTTTTAAACTTGCATACCAATTATTTCTTACACTTCACCGCAAAGCCTTTAGGCTGCTTCATGTGGATCTCCTCTTCCAGATCCCCATGAAGAAATGTTGTCTTCACATCACTCTGTTCTACCTCAAAATCAATAGCAACATCAACAGATAAAAGTAATCTAATAGAAGCTACCTTGGCAACATGAGAAAAAATATCACTAGAATCAATTCTCGGCACCTGGGAATAACATTTTTCTACCAACCGAGCTTTGTATTTCTCCATCTTTCCTTCTACATTTTTCTTCTTCTTAAAAACCCATTTGTTGCCAATGAGTTTCCTTCCAATCGGAAACTCCACTAGATCGCAAGCCTTATTTTTGTGCAAAGATGTCATTTCATCAACCATTGCCTCTTTCCAGATTTTTCCATCCTTTGAATCTACTGCTTCCTTCACAGTTCTTGGATCATCATCAGTAATAGGTAAAGCAAAATTTGAATAGAAAGCAGATGGACTATACCTTTTTGGCTTCCTTCTTTCTCGAACTGATCTTCTCACAACTAAACTTTGTGGATGTTCATCTTCTGATTCCTCTTCTATTGTAGAGTTTGATTATTCCTCCTTTAGGTCAAACTCTATATTCTCAGGTTTCTTTGGTTGGACTTCATGTTTAATAACGCATTTCACCTCTCTGAACACCAATCTCGATTGTACACAACCTTCCTTGTTACTTGGTTCCAAAGTTTATAACCCTTTAAACCATCCTTATACCCAATAAAGATGCACTTTTTAGATTTACTATCCAACTTTGTTCTTTTCTCCTTTGGAACATGTACATATGTATCACACCCAAATACCCTCATATGTGAAAGATAGGGTTTCTTACCAGTCCATACCTCTTGTGGAGTCTTATCCTCCAACATTGATGAAGGTTATCTATTGACCAGGTAACATGCAGTCTCCACCGCCTTTGCCCAGAATTCTTGTCTTAACCCAGCACCACCAAGCATGCTTCTTACCCTTTCCATCAATGTCTTGTTCATTATTTCTGCAACTCCATTTTTATTAGATGTGTATGGAGTAGTCTTCTATCGTGATATACCACTTTATTTACATAATTCTTCAAATTTCTTCTTGCAAAACTCTCCACCATTATTTTTCCTTAGCACCTTTACCTTATTCTCTGTCTGGTTTTGCACAGAGCCTTAAATTCTTTAAACCTGTCAAAGACTTCAAATTTCTTCTTAAGGAAATATATCCATGTATTCCTTGAGAAGTCATCTATAAATGATACATAGTACATAGACTTACCTAGTGATGGAACCTTCACAAGTCCAAACACATCACTGTGCACAAGCTCTAACATCTATTTCACCCTCTTACCACCAAAGGGCAAACTCATTCAATTCTTCTTCCCATATACACAATTTTCACAAAAACAAAATCTGGAGAGCTATTAGCCATACCTTCTACCATACATTTACCATGAAGTATTTGAAGGAAATATTCTCTAGTATGTCCAAGCTTTTGATGCCATAGCGTGGTCTTTTCTCCAGAGACCACTATATTTTCTACTCCACTTTCAGGAACCACATAACTATTGCACCTATCAATAATAGTGCTACCTTGCATCTTGTACATAGTTCCAATTCGAACTCCCTGCATCAATACCAATGCTTCCTGAACCATCTCATAGGTATCCTTCTCAAACACAATTTTTACACCTACATCATCCAGCTTTCTTGCAAAAATATGATTTCTGGCCAATGCAAGAATATGTAGAATACCTGAAAGTGTTCTAATCCTTCCACCTTGCAAATTCAACTTAAATTTTTCGTGACCAACGATTTTAGCCTTCCTTTCATCCCCCAAGAAGAAACCACCACCATCATATTTCTCATACTCGCAAAACCACTCTATATGGGGAGTGAAGTGAAAGGATGCACCTAAGTCAATTAACCATGCCTCATGATCTACATGTGTACTTGAAGAAGCCAAGTACACATCCCCACCTTCATCTAAGGTGGTTTTCACCTCTGTAGAAGGAGCATCATTAAATCCCTTTCCTTTGTTAGGAGCTTTAGATTTATAGTCCCTTTTGTAGTACCCTTCCTTTCCACATTTCCAGCACACCTTTACAGGTTTTCCTGGTCCGAGATTTAGATCTCCCACTCGATGAATTATTTTTATTTCTTTTCTGGGATCTTCCTCCTACAGACATGGCATCACCATTCTAGCTCTCCACATTTTTTCGTCTCATCTCCTTCATTGGTAAGGATGAGACTATTTCGTCAAACTGCAAGGAAGTTGTATTGCTACCTATTGCAATAACAAGACTATCCCACGAATCTGGTAGAGAACACAACAAATTGATGCACTTATCTTCATTTGAAATTTTAATATCAATGGATAATAACTAACTTACCACAATATTAAATGCATTTAGATGCTCTGTCACAGAGTCTCCATCTTTCATCCTCAGGTTATATAGCTTTTTCTGGATGAACAGTTTATTCACCAGAGACTTAGATTGGTACAAAGTCCCTAACTTGTCCCACAAAGCCTTCACAGTAGCTTCCCCTGATACATTCAACAATACTGAATTTGAGACACACATTCGTATCGTTCTCTTTGCCTTTTGATCTAACTTCTTCCATTCTTTATAGGGCACTCTCATTCGTTTAGTACCCGGATTTACCGTGATCCACTAATCTTTATCTACCAACAAATCCTCCATCTTGAGTTTCCATAACTCAAAGCTATGACCATTAAATTTCTCGATCTTTATCTTTTCACTGCTCGCCATCTTCTTTCACCACTAGAATCAATCCTACAAATCTCCCACTGAATAGGGTCTACTACAGGCCCGACTGAAACCCCTCAACAACAAAGACGTCCCTTTGAAGCCAAAACATATATGATACCAAGTGTAGGTTTTAGGCCCATACAGAAATTACCTACATACGAATTCTAAAACACAGAAAATAAACAATAACAAGAGCATAACACATAAAACAAATATACACAAAGATTTTCCCTTGGATCCCAAAACCGAGACTACAAGATTAATTTTTCATTATGTTCCTTTCAATGTTACAATACATACATATACATGTTGAAGCATCGAATACCATGGACCAAAAACTATCGCGCCAAAAACCATGTGCAAAAACCATGCACAAAACCATAGGTAGGTATGCCCACCTAATATAGGGTCCAAAAAACAATTTCCTTGTGGCACTGCCTCAGACCCTATAAGGGGGGCTTACCACCCCCCTCAAACCCCCCCGTACAGGGAGGGCTTCACCCCCCTATGACCCCCCTGCTGCGCAGTCGTCACAATGAATGGGGGGCTCCGGCCCCCCTCTAACCCCCCGGTTTAACTAGGGGAGCTAGTCATGCAAAGAATATAACACAACCCAACAAACATAAAAGGAGATTTGCATTAGCCTCACCCCCTCAGTCCCTATCCTCTTTCGCTTTAGCGCTATTGGTCTCTCTCTCTCTCTCTCTCTCTAACTCCACTTTGTTGTCTAGTGATTGTCTCTTTACAATGTACTTCGATCATATGTTTTTCTTCTAACACTCGTAAGTTGGGGGGAAATCTGTTATCACCAAATAATTGATCATCTATCCTAATTTACTAGATGGATTGAAGTACACCATGTAAAGCCAATTTTACCATAGTAAAATTGCTTTCACTGTGAAAAATTACTTAATAAACCACATTTGTTAAAGTAATTTATAATTAAACCCATGAAGAATAATTAAATAAATCATTATTTAATTAATTATCTTCTAGGAATGATTAATTAAACCATTGTTTAATTAATATTCCTTGCCATATTTGACCTAATTATGAAAAATAAACAGATAAATAATTAATTATCTTATTTTTCTCTAAGAATAATTATTTAATCACTAATTAATTATTATTCTTTGTCAAGTTTGACTAAATCCCTTATGAATAATTAAATAAATCATTATTTTTTTATTATTAATTAACCAATTTCTTGAGATGATAAATAAATCATTTATTTATTTATTGTTTCTAAATAAAATTTTAAATGCTTCTTCCCTCCTAAAAAAAATAATAGAATATTACAAGTGGTTATTCCAAGAATGGGGTTAATAATATTTGATTATTTCTCATCATTTGAGGATATTAACTCAATATTTTGTTATAAATAGAAGGGTTTTCCATTCATTATTCACTTTTGATTATTTCATGGTTGCATTCATTGTTGTAACTCTGATTATTTTCATTGTCAACCACAATTTTTCTTCCATTTGAGTTCCCATTGAGCTTAAACATTTCATTTGTAGGGTTTACACATTATAGAGGAGAGATACTCTTTGAAAAAGCTGAAGACATTTGAGGATAGTCAAGAACCCATCCCGTAGAGGGGGACTGGTAACATTTATTTGTTCCCTTCACAAGTGTTATAATAAAAACTATTCTTTGTATATTTGGTTTCCATTGGACAATTGGAGTTATTACTATTTATTTTTGTTGTTTAATTGTGATTGTTGCATAGATTAGGACTTTGGCAGGTTTTGTTTCTATCAGTTGTTGCAAATCTACAATGTTTAGCAGCAATTTAGTTTATACTGTTTGTCATCCATAGTCTTAAGTGGGTTATTTCGTACAGCGTTGAGAAGAAAACACTACAACATCTATAATGATTTTCCTTAGTAAATGAAAATACAGATTGCTCAAACACCAATGGAAATGAAAATATTTCAAGATAATTATTTTAATTAAATAGTTAATCAAATTAATGTGTATAACTCATTTCGTATTTAGAGTATCAAAGCAAATTGTTTAACATGTATTTCAAAATAGCAATGGCAACATGATCAGAAATGCATATATGTAACATTGTTCTTTAAATACCATATATAAATCAATTTGAATTCACTATTTATTTATGAATAAAACAAATGTACAAAGATAGAAATACCAGATGTACATTTCTAAACTCATAAAAGAAATAGCAACAGTTTATTCCTTCTCACAAAGATGATTTTAGGAATATACAAATGCAACTTCTCAAAATTATTTATGAAAATTCCTAAACAATGTTCCAGTCATTCTATTGAGAAAAGTATGAAAGTATAATAGTGCAAGATTTTGTAAGCCTTTCTTCATAAAATTCCGGACCCTAATTTCATACAACAATTAAGCTTAAATAACAGAAAAACAATTGAATGTATTGTGCAGAGCATTGAGGGAATTTAAATAGACCCCTTCAATAACATTAAAGGAAAACAATTTTTTGGTAGAAATTTCTAAATGTGATTTGTTGCCTTCATATGCTTTGTTTGTTCCATCGGATTATATGGATGTTTGCCCATCTGTTTGAACTGAGCTGCCACTTATTAGCACAAATTCCCTCTTCTGTCATAAACCTAAACATGGAAAACAGGAATTGATATGTAAAAAGTAAATGAGACTGATAAGCGAGTTTCATTTGAAACAAATCACGTTTTGCAGGAAATCAAGAAAAATGTAGAGCGTAATAAATCCCGAACACAAACATCATGGATAAGAATGCGTTGACGGTGTTGGACCCGCCAACATGTCAAGGGGATCTCCCCAGTAAGAAGTCCCAATTATACCTCAGATCGTTTGGTGTAGGAGTCCTAGCAGTGGGTCATAAGGTAATGCCTTGACCCTGATGTTGCATAGAGCCAAGTAGAATAATTCTGTTAGCAACAAGGGTGTGATTGATGTAGTGAGTCAAGGAAGGTGTATGAGAGGTTCCAACACTTTGAAAGGGGACGAAGGTGAAGGTGGGTTCCAGGTTGAAAGGGATCAGTCCCAACTCGGCTAGGAACACATAACAGAAAGGACATGCATAGCTTCTGATGGAGCAGTCCACTCGGATACGGCAGTCACATCATACAAGATAAGATAACACATACAACACTCATGGATCAGTTCGAGATGAGTGTGAAGATTGTTATAGCAGGTTTCAAGTGAAAGGTTTGTCTGATGTTTGGCAGAGCAGTCAACAAGAACGGTGACAACATTAACAACATATGCAACACATTAACAACAAGATTCATATAATCTCATGTGAATCAATTCATACACAAGTACATAAGTTAAACAAAAAATATCATTAAAGCAACCATAGCAGTCCAACTACAATAACAACATATGCATTAAAATGTGTTGGCTCTTATTATATAAAGAAGTGTAAGTCACAATCATACAATACATCCATGTAAACCTACTAGCTCCAACAGTGGAACGTTACAGCTACATCCACCTGCTCCTCCAAAGAGATGTACTAGCTCTGTGCATTGGAGAAGCCAAGGTGCATTACAATACTATCCAAGCCTTCTTCAAAATAGTCTTAGTAGAAACTTGGCTGACCAAAAGCCTATACAATGAGTTATGAGGGACTATTTATAGCGAAGGGTGCGGTGACCCTTGAAATTCCCCTTTGTGACCATTCAACTACCCTCATGAGTCTTTACCTACATTATGACTGTTACATCCACTCTTGACACATGACGTACACTTGACATGACTCAACATTACAATGCACATGTACCCATGTGAAAAATGGCTTGGACAAGCCAAAATAGACATCATTTGGACTTAGAAAACCATAGAAGGCCAACTACTCGATATCCTCATGCTGGTTAACAATACATATTGATGCCAAGATTGGTAGTCCTTGATAGTGTCTGTGTGTTTTGTTGTGACATCCATCTGAAACCTAAACCTTGCCCCCATAGCATTTGGGTACACTACTCGGGCTCCTTTGTCCAAATCATTTGTGAGCATGTGCATCATTGTCTTTAGTGTGGACAGATCATCAACGTACTTCCGTATGATGTCTGCACTGATAGGAAAATCTAGGCTGGTGGTGGTGAGCATCAACTCATCGAAGTACGAGTCAAGCTCCTGTTGGACCTGCTTCTTGGCCTTTGCTTGGGTGAGGGTCCCAAGTGATGGGATTGCATGAGTGTGCATTATAACCTCCATGCTTTTGAATACTCATGCATGGGAAGCTTATATGCTAGTGATGAGTTGTGGTAGGTCTTCATAGTTCCAGATTTGACTTCGGATACGTGGTTGCAGCCCGATTGCATTGGCCTTCATCATCTTTGGAAAGTGAAGTGGGGCTCCCTTGTACTTCATCATCTATGCTCACATGTTATCATCAACAGTATGTATGTTCTTCAAGATGCATACTCTTCTTACACATAGTTGTTGTCATCCATGGAGATGAATGACTGCTTGATGCATGGTACCAAACTTGGAGTAAAATGCTTGCATAACTGTGTCCAAGGACAATACTTCATCTAGTATTACCTTCTTCAGTTCAGCTTGGGCGGACTTTATCACCAAGTCTCCTCCCTACTTGGCAACTTGTAGTTCCTTCACCATTCACTCATTCTCATCTATGAGAAAACGAACACTTGAGCTACTGGATTCAGCATACACTATAGTTGCATCGACCAACATAGCTAGATTCTTGTGCACATCATTCACAATCACTTCCTCTTCAAATTTCGTAATGGATGTTTGGTCCTTCGAAGTCAGTGCTCTCTGAGACTACACAACTTTGTGATGAGATTCGTCAAAGGAGATGTTGTGCATCTCTGCTTCTGGTTGACCACCTGTTATCTCAAAATCAGACCCTGGAAGGCTGCTAACCAGGAAGACCTTAAGTAACTATTTCATACCTACTTTAGGCTGAGGCTTAGCCTCCTTAGCCTGAGAGGACTCTCTTAAAGGGTTAATGATATTGATTAAAGATATGGATAGATGGCTAACTCTATGGTTTATGATTTTATATGTTTGTAGATTGGAAGATGAAGACTTGCTACCATTGGGCTATGGAGTCAGTGACATAGATAAGGATAACAAATAGCTCTTCTTATAAAACTGAGGCTTGTATATACTTCAATGAAAGAGTGACACATTCAAGAAAGTCTCAATGACTTGAAGTTCATAGGAGTCAGAGCATGTGGGCATGAATTCTGAGTAATGATACATCAAGGTATTCAAAAGGAAAGAATATAAAGTGATAGATCAGAGTTTAATACCTAAAGGAATTCAGAGCATGAGTAACCATGAATTCTGAGTAATAAGTATTAAAACATTGAAGAAAAACATCCAAATATAGAACCCAAGAACTCAATTCACCATAGTTTAACACTTAAAGGAAGTCAGAGCATGTTCCTCCATGAATTCTGAGTAATAATCATTAAGAATATGGAAGTAAAGCATATAAAAGATAAAAGATGAAGCTCACTGAAGTACACTAAGAATCTCAGCTTCAAGAAATTCCAACTGCTTCTGTATATATCAATCCCTGCATAGCATTTACAAGAGTAGTCTTTTTCTCTAACATTTTCCAACCCCAAATACATTAGTTCTTCTCCCATGTATAGATTTCATGTAGATTCCTTCCTCCAGCATGAGGAGAATTCGAATTCCTCCTAATTTGACACCTATTGACACTTAAAACTAACTATTTGATACAAATGACAGCTAACTAGGAGTCCTAGAGACCTAATACAACTAGGAGTGTAACTCCTTATTATGATTACAACAACCTTATCTAAACATTTAAAACATTCTTTGACACCTAAAACTCCATGAAGTCGAACTTGATGGTGCTCATAACCTTCCAGCTGGCCCTTGATGACTCATCCTTTTGATGTTCCTAGAAACTAGGAGACTGTCCCTTGCTTTGTTCTGGCTGAAAAATGGGTCTTAGGATAGAGTTCATAACTTCTCACAAAAAACATATTTAGAAAACCTTAAGGAGGATTTTTGGAAACACTCCATGATGAAAAAAAACCTCTCTTGGTTTTTTGAAACACCTTCCCTACCTCCTAGAATGTATCTTTGAAAGACAAGTGTAAAATAGAGAAATATGCTTGTGAAAAACTTGCACCTACAGTTGTTTTGTAGCGCAATTTTAGTCACCCATTTCTCCCATCTCATAATTAATTTGAAGAAACTGAAAGAGGTTTTTATATTTTAGTATGTTAGGAATAAAACCCTGTTTCAATTTTCCAAAATATTCTTTCAGTTGCTTTGGAGACCTCCTGGAAGTTGACTACTTAAAACAGTTTCTCTCTTGAAAAAGGCTGCTTCAGTGATTTCGTAGCGCAAGGTTTAGTATGTGTATATGTCGTCATTTATTGAATTTACCTTTTGATTAGGGCTCAAAATTCTCAAGTGATATTATTACACCTCTGCAGCAACATCCTTTTCAAAATAATCCTCTCTTTCTTTCAAAGTAGATCCTCAAAAACAAAATTGTCACCTTCAGCAGTTTCGTAGCGCGCTACGAAACTGCTGTGTGAGTCAAAAACACATAGTTCTATTTTTAAAATTGTCTTTCTTGTGATTTCACTGACTACAAATATAACCTCTGGATAGATTGGTAATTCAATCACTCCAACATTTGAATTAAATCCTATGAAATTGGAAGCAAATTCCTTGGTGACTTGCATGTGACCTCCTTGAAGCTTTTCATAGAATCTCCAACAACCAACCTGTTTGAAAGCTTGTTCAATATTATACACCTGCCTGACATATGATCCTTCTTTTCTGTAAACAAATCCATGGAATTCCTGCAAGATGAAAATTGAAATAGCTTGCACCATCTTAATCTCGATCATTGCCTCACTTGAAATGAAAAGGGAAGCTACTTCACTTGGACTTCAAAGAATTTTGATGAAGTGCTTGTCAATTTGCTTCTCATAGATGAACCCATACATAATCATAACTGAAAATACTTGGCTCCTTTTTCGAAATTTGAAACTTGAGTGCACCAAGACACCTAACGAACCTAATGATAAGAATGAGTAGTCGAATGTGATAGGCAAGGTGTATGGATTGAAAATTGATGATGAAAATCTAACAAATTCTAGTAGATTTGACAATTGGATGACATTTGACATGGATCTGCATGAATCCCTGATTTCGTAGCGCAGCGAGTGCAAATTCTGGGTTTTGCGCTGCGAAAACTCCTAGATCGGGTTTTGCGCTACGAAAACACCTAGACAGTTTCGCTGCGCATAAGAACTTTGAAATAGGATTGACATATGGAGCTAGGTGTGATGTGAGACCAGTGATGGATGAAAACGGAGTGTTGACCTTTATTTAAACATACCAACAAGAATCTTAAGACTTAGACACTAAAGCAAACATGGAAAAATTAAACCCGAACTAACACCTAACCTTTACAATCAAACTGATGTGAACAATTTAGAAATTGTTTCCTAAGTGATAACAGTGGCTCCACTTGAGATAGTGTGCTCCTATAGTACACTAAGAACTCACAGGTCCAGTGCTTTATCCTCTTATGACAAATGGAAATTTGCTTGACAAGCATCCCCTTTAAGCTTCTTGGGCCTTCACCTCGGGCTTAAGCTTGATGATCATTGTAGGAGAAAAAATCTATATCTACTGAAATATGCTTAGTCAACCTTGAGCTTATTTGCATTTTTCCTACCTACCTACTCTATCAATTTCCACTTTAGGTCAAGCAACATGATATTTCCAATAAAGCCAATCAATTGTCCTTTCTAATATTGGAGGCTCTTGACTATATTCAACCTCAAAATAACCATGATAGTGAGATGACCAAATCAACTTATAATGTATATGATCTTCATAATGCAAATGAAAATGAAATATTGATGTGCAAAACTTTGCCATGTATTCATTTATAGGGTCAAAGAAAACATGGTTATTTTGATAATCTTCATAACATTCTATCTCTTCAGACAACTGATCCTCAACCACACAAAATTCCTTTCATGTGTTATCCAACTGCCTTTCTACATGATTCCCGTAGACAATGTAATTTTCTTCACTATTGTGATCATCCTTTGAAGTAAGCTGCTGCAAGGAATTATAAAATTGAACAACCTTTTCATCTGCCTGAGGGCTATAAAAGCTATTTTCCAGTACTTCTTCTTGATGTTTGCAATCAATTTCATACTCATAATGATCTGAAGCCTGACAAATCTGTTGCATCTCTACATCAATCTCAGAGGATGTAATATGATTTTCATAAGTAAACCCCTGCTGATCTTCATGTTGCATTTCATGAGATGTTATACTTTCTTCTCGGTGTTGAAATGCATTGTTATGAAGAGCCTCTAAAATTTCTTCATCCATAAATTCATCATCATCATACAATCCTCCAAGTACTGAATAAGACTTAAAGAATGTCTACAACAATCTTTGAGCAACAATAAGGAAGGCTGAAATTCTTTATACATCTCATAGAATTCATGATGAAAATTAGCAAGCGAATATATTGAACCATTTTCCAAACCTTTATACCAAGACCATGCTTTTCCTTCTAAAGTGGTCATAAACATCCTCATGAGACAATCCTCAGGAAACTGAACCTTAAGATTGCGTACATGCATATGAAACCTAACCTAATGAAGAGCAGCATTGTCTTTCTTTTCATCTTTGAATATTGGAAGATCCTCTAACCAATCAATCTTTGGCATAGGATTTGGAAAACCAAGGATATGAGACCGATTCGTAGGAGCATACCTGGCATTAATTCTTGCAATGGAACTCATCTTGAAACTTCATCAAGCTACTGATCTTCTAGCAGTGGAGTCACCTTCTAATTTCTTATTCGATGTGTGGAGTCGCCAAGGTAGTTTTGTAGCCTCAAAAAGATATATGAGCTCCTGCTACCTTCAGAAGTTCAGCCTCTTAATTTCAGGAATAAATAGACTTCAGGCTCCCAGCAGACACACCAAAATGTTATCTCAAAATCATACCCTGGAAGGCTGCTAACCAGGAAGACCTTATGTAACTATTTGAAACCTACTTTAGGCTGAGGCTTAGCCTCCTTAGCCTGAGAGGGCTCTCTCAAAGGGTTATTGATATTGATTAAAGATATGGATAGATGGCTAACTCTATGGTTTATGATTTTATATGTTTGTAGATTGGAAGATGGAGACTTGCTACCATTGGGCTATGGAGTCAATGACAGAGATAAGGATAACAAATAGCTCTTCTTATAAAACTGAGGCTTGTATATACTTCAACGAAAGAGTGACACATTCAAGAAAGTCTCAAGGACTTGAAGTTCATAGGAGTTAGAGCATGTGGGCATGAATTCTGAGTAATGATACATCAAGGTATTCAAAAGGAAAGAATTTAAAGTGATAGATCAGAGTTTAATACCTAAAGGAAGTCAGGGCATGAGTAACCATGAATTCTGAGTAATAAGTATTAAAACATTGAAGAAAAACATCCAAAGATAGGACCCAGGAACTCAATTCACCATAGTTTAACACTTAAAGGAAGTCATAGCATGTTCGTCCATGAATTATGAGTAATAAGCATTAAGAATATGGAAGTAAATCATATGAAAGATAAAAGATGAAGCTCACTGAAGTACACTAAGAATCTCAGCTTCAAAAAAGTCCAACTGCTTCTGTATATATCAATCCCTGCATAGCATTTACAAAAGTAGTCTTTTTCTCTAACATTTTCCAACCCCAAATACATTAGTTCTTCTCCCATATATAGATTTCATGTAGATTCCTTCCTCCAGCATGAGGAGAATTCGAATTCCTCCTAATTTGACACCTATTGACATTTAAAACTAACTATTTGATACAAAGGACAACTAACTAGGAGTCCTAGAGACCTAATACAACTAGGAGTGTAACTCCTTATTATGATTACAACAACCTTATCTAAACATTTAAAACATTCTTTGAACCTAAAATTCCATGAAGTCGAACTTGATGGTGCTCATAACCTTCCAGCTGGCCCTTGATGACTCATCCTTTTGATGTTCCTAGAAACTAGGAGACTGTCCCTTGCTCTGTTCTGACTGAAAAATGGGTCTTGGGACAGAGCTCCTAACTTCTCACAAAAAACGTATTTGGAAAACCTGAAGGAGGCTTTTGTGAACCAATCCATGCTGAATAAAAAACTCTCTTTGTTTTTTGAAACACCTTCCCTACCTCCTAGAATGTGTCTTTGAAAACCAGGTGTAAAACAGAGAAATATGCCTGTGAAAAACTTGCACCTACAACAGTTTCATAGCGCAAGTTTAGTCACCCATTTCTCCCAGCTCATAATTAATTTGAAGAAACTAAAAGAGGTTTTTCTAGTTCAGTATGTTGGTAATAAAAATTTCTTTCAATTTTCCAAAATATTCTTTCAGTTGCTTTGGAAACCTCCTGGAAGTTGACTACTTAAAATAGTTTTTCTCCTGAAAAAGGTTGCTTCAGTGATTTCGTGGCGCAAGGTTTGGTATGTGTATATGTCTTCATTTCTTGAATTTACCTTTTGATTAGGGCTAAAAATTCTCAAGTGATCTTATTACACCTCTGCAGCAACATCCTTTTCAAAATAATCCTCTCTTTCTTTCAAAGTAGATCCTCAAAAACAAAACTGTCACCTTTAGCAGTTTCGTAGCGCGCTACGAAACTACTGTGTGAGTCAAAAACACATAGTTCTGTTTTTTAAAATTGTCTTTCATGCGATTTCACTGACTACGGATATAACCTCTGGATAGATTGGTAATTCAAGCACTCCAACCTTTGAATTAAATCCTATGAAATTGGAAGCAAATTCTTTGGTGACTTGCATGTGACCTCCTTGAAGTTTTTCGTAGAATCTCCAACAGCCAACCTGTTTGAAAGCTTGTTCAATATTATACACCTGCCTGACCTATGATCCTTCTTTTCTATAAACAACTCCATGGAATTCCTGCAAGATGAAAATTGAAAGAGCTTGCACCATCTTAATCTCGATAATTGCCTCGCTTGAAATGAAAAGGGAAGCTACTTCAGTTTGAATTCAAAGAATTATGATTAAGTGCTCGTCAATTTTCTTCTCATAGATGAACCCATACATAATCATAACTGAAAATACTTGGCTCCTTTTTTGAAATTTGAAACTTGAGTGCACCAAGACACCTAACGAACTTAATGATAAGAATGAGCAGTCAAATGTGATAGGCAAGGTGTATGGATTGACAACTGATGATGAAAATCTAACAAATTCTAGTAGATTTGACAGTTGGATGACATTTGACATGGATCTGCATGAATCCCTAATTTCGTAGCGCAGCCAGTGAAAATTCTAGGTTTTGCACTGCGAAAACTCCTAGACTGGGTTTTGCGCTACGAAAACACCTAGACAGTTTCGCTGCACATAAGAACTTTGAAATAGGATTGACATATGGAGCTTAGGTGTGATGTGAGACCAGTGTTGGATGAAAACAGAGTGTTGACCTTTATTTAAACATACCAACAAGACTCCTAGGACTTAGACACTAAAGCAAACATGGAAAAATTAAACCCGGACTAACACCTAACCTTTACAATCAAACTGATGTGAACAATTTAGAAATTGTTTCCTAAGTGATAACACCACCAAGGATCTCAGTGCCTCCTTGGTCATTCAATACTTGCTCATCATCAAGATGCAATGAAGTGGGTGAGTCGACCTCTTTGTGGTGAGGCATGAGGTCACTATCCTATTCCAACTCCTGCCACTCCATGTCTACATCCAACTATTCAAGCACATGTTCTATCTCATGAGCAAAGTCTTGCCCTTGTGATGGTTCACCCTATTCGCTTGATGCCAGCTGTTTAGATGAATCAACTACTTGTATGGGCACTACTTTATCTGTTTGCATGTGATGCACCCTATGTTGAGTTTGATGTTGTTGTGCTTCCTACTTCTATTGACCCAAATCTTTTTCTTTCTAGAGTTTCTCCCTCTGCCTTCATGCAATTCATTTGTGCGCTACTCCCTCTTCACCTGAATAGCCATAACTGCTTGTTCTACAAGTGGATCTACTCGAAACTTACAACTTTGCTCCTCCTCCATGGGGTCAACAATCTTCCTCTTCCCTTTGTCATGCATAGGTATTCTTGGCTCTGTTTTCTTTGCTTCTGCTGCTACTACTATTGGTTCTCTCCATGGTGTTGCTTCATGCTGCGTTGCTAACCACTCTATGGTGAAGTCGACCTATTCATTGGGTCTGGAAGAATGGTGGCAGTATCTCCATGATTCCTCCTTGGTCCAATGAAATGCCCCATGGATCCAATTGAGTTGAACTCTCATGCAGTGATCCTTCACAATGAAATGTGGGTCATACGGGTTGAAGCTTCGGAGGTCGAATGGGTACTTCTTCATCTGTTTAGCTTTGACATCTGCTTTCTTGATGCTTCGAATCTTGTATAACCCAATCCGCAACGGAAGAGTGGGCCAAGGTGCCTTCTTCTTCCACTGCAGCCTAGCTATCAATCCTGCTAAGATATGATACGCTTCTTCCTACATGATAAGCACGTCTGAATCAAAATTTGGCAAAACATGCGGAGGCTTCCCTGGAGTGAACACTCAGATGAACGTGCCGACCAGTGAGGCATACCAATCTACAATTCCTAGCAATGCCTTCATCACTTCCTCTGACATGCAGGGTGGATCCTGTTCGAATATCAACCTGTACACTGGGGTGACAAAATGGCCAAAGAGTCGTATGATCACTCCTCTAGAGTTGCATTCACACAATAGCTTGAAATACGTGTTCACAATAGTCTCTATCGGTGAACATGCCTAATCCAAACTCGGGAACTCATGTCGGGCACAAACTTCATCTAGAATGTAAGCAAACATATAAATCTTTGCATGCATACCATCACGTCACTGTCGAGCCTTCTTGACTTGCTCCTTCAGCTGATGAGCCAGTATGCTAGACCAGTTGCATGGTCTTCCTTCTCTAGCCAGTTGGTCCAGTGCAACCACCCAAGTCTGAGGGAAGGTCTCAGTGCTTGCTTGGCCACTTAGTCGACATGAAAATATGACCAAGAATTGGTATGCCTTCCTCAATATCTTCATCTTATAAATATGATTGGTTTTCATCCTAAAACGAGTTGGATCCTTTACCCAATCCTTTAGAATGTCTCTGGAGTGGCCTCTACTGTTGGGCAAGCCAACTAGGGGAGTCATGACAACATCCACTAGCATTGACTGATGCTACCTGAGCATATGCCGAAGCCACTAGCTCGAGTGTTCACTTCCTGATAGAAGAGAATGAGTTAATGGCTAAGGATTTACATACGGCCAAGCAGGGAGGAGAAAAAGTCATGAAATTTGCTAGATCAAAGTTGAAGAAGGCGATACTGGATAAATTATCGTCCCTTAATACAGTCATGCAGATGTTTTATTCCAGATTTGGTATCGTGCATAAGGCAGTTGTCCATATCAGTAGTTGGCAACAGCGTTGTGCTAAGAGAGCACGTATCCTGTCAAACTTGCATACTACTATCGACCACATGCAAACATGGATGATGAGATACAAGGGAGCCCTATTACACTTTCCCAAGATGATGAAGCCCATGGAGGTTGATTTGAAGGCACGCATCTGGAGTCAAATGCAAAACTATGAGGAACTCTTGTAGCTCATCACTAGTTTGCAGGCTTCCCATGCACAGGTGTTCAAAAGCATGGATTTTGTTGTGTGTACGCATGCGATCCCATATATTGGGACACTTACTGAGGCAAAGACAAAGAATCAAGTCCGACTAGAGCTGGACATGTACTTTGATGAGTTGATGCACATAGCAACGAGCGTAGACTTGGCGATCATTGCAGACACTATGCATCGGTATGTCGCTGGTCCAATGCCACTCAAGACAATGATGTGCATGTTATCAGATGAGTTGGAAAGAGGAGCCAAATCAGTGTACCCATATGCAATATAGGCAAGAGTTCATTTCGAGAAAGATGTCACCAAAGATTACATAGACACCATTGCAGACCACCAAGCTTGGCATCAGTTCGCCACCATTGACCATCATGAGGATGTCGAAGAGTTGGTCTTCCTACATTTGTCAGAGTCTTAGTGATTTCTTGCATGGCTTGCTCAAGCCTATTTTGTCTCACATGGGTACATGTGCAGATTGCATGTAACATCTTGTAAAGTGGAATTCCAAGTGTCGATAGTTGAATGTGACAGTCATAAAGTAGTTGAAGATTCATGAGGGTAGGTGAATGGTCACAAAGGGGAATTTCAATGGTCACCCCTCCATTTTATATTTATAGTACCACATAACTCATTGTAGAGGCCTTTGGGTAGCCATACTTTTAATAGGAGTATTTTAGAGAAAACTTGGAGAGTATAGTAACAAGCCTTGACTTCTCCACAATGCAGAGCTAGTACATCTCTTTGGAGGAGCAGGCGGTAGTGACTGTAATGTTCCATTATCAAGACTAGTGGTTGGTCATGGTTGTACTGTATGATTGGAACTTTCACTTCTTAATATAACAAAGCCAACACATTTCATGCACATGTTGTTATTGTATTTCAGTTAACTTGGTTACTTTAATGATATATGTATTTTTTTTCTTACGCATGTATGTATAGAATCTTTCTGTATATGTATGTATGAATCTTACTAAGATGTGATGTTGGTTTAACCATCACTTTGGGTTGTTGGTTCTCCTGCCTTTGAGTTCGTGATGCATCTTTGCTCGTGTGTTCCCTTCCAAGCTGCGTGTTTACATAGGTTTCCAAGGGGCACACTCATTCCACCGTCCGTGTGTTAGGACCATTCATGTACCTTCCTTGGCTTGATGCACATGTCACACCCTTGCTACCAACAAGGAAATCTTACTTACCTCTGCGTGTAACAACGGTTAAGGCATTACTGTACGACCCGCTGTTGAAACTCCTACGCCAAAGGGTCTAAGGTCTAGTTGGAACTTCTTACCGAGGAGATCCCTTGACATGTTGGCGGTTCCAGCACCGTCAACATGAATCTTCTATTTTAGTTTGATCTTGTGGTATGATTGAAATACTATGCTTTATGAAAAAGTTTTCAAAAATATCCCATATTGCATTTATATATTTTCTCATTCCTAAGTGCTTGGTTTGATAAAGTCATTTGACTTGATTAATCACTAATTTAGAATCACCATGTACAATTATCCTTTTAGATTTCATATTTTTCAGAATATTAAACCTCTACATTAGGGCCTCATATTCAACAATGTTGTTTGAACAATCGAAATCTATCTTAAAATAATAAAGTTTGGATTCGTTTCCTAGACGAATGATCCAAATACCTACTCCAACTCCCTCTTTATTAAAAAATCCCTCAAAAATCATATTCCACAAACCCTCATTGTTATGTTATTCTCTTAATATTTGTTCTACCTCCAGCTGCTCACTACGTTTCTCAAGAAGATCATTTTTGTTTTGCTTTTCTTCTTCAAAATGACAATCATTATAAAAAAATGATGAACCAAAATTTGTGTCAATAGCATATAAAGAGTGATTATCAGGCTTGGTTGGGCTACTAATTATGTATGATAGTTGCACTTATCTGTACATTCTTCTTTGTTCACCAAAAATTAGAATTATTGCGTAAGACATATCCATTTGTAAGGTACCTTTCATCTTTCATCCCGAAGATCTTGAAGGCAACATCCCAAACTTAGGTGGAATATCAGCAACCACTGCATCCATAAGAACACTTTTTGCAAAAAATTGGGCTAATGACATAATTAAATCCTTAATTAAACTCAAACATTTCCCATTTCGTGAATGAAAAGAAAACAAGTCTTTGTACGACCTTGTAATTCCCAACCCAAGATTATTCATGACAATTTTTAGCATCAGATTATGTGATGCTCCTAAATCAAACATTTCATTGTGTAAATTGGTGTCATCATTATTTAGGTTGATATAAAAAGGAGGTACTTCTTCATCAACGTTATTCTCAACATGAGGTCCAAATAAGAAAGTAGGGGTATCATCTTCAAGATTTAGAGTATTTGGTTGTTGTTCATATTTTGGTGTTTTCACCATTTTAATGATTTATTTTTTATACTTAGAATTTTTCAAAATAACATTGAAAGGGATGGAAATTTTAATCTTAGAGATTTCATTTGCAAGCCTAAAAGGAGGATAAACTTTTTCTGATTCTCATATATTAACCTCCTTTTTCCTTTCTTCAAATTTCTTATGTGCATATTTATTTGGATCATGTTTCTTTTATTGGTTTATTGAGGGCTTATCAACAAGAGGCTTGATTGGTATAATGCGAACATTCATGTTTCTAAGATTGTATTTCCTCTTAATATCTACGACTACATTATGATACCCTTTTTGATATTGATCTAATTGCATAACCAACAATTCACTATCTCAGTGTCATGCTCCTCTTTGTCATACTCTTCTTTGTCATGTTCTTATTTACTTAAATAAAATTTTGGATTCATTCTCATAAAAATGATTTATTTTATTCTTTAGGATGATCAACACCTTATTCAACAACACATTTCTTTAGAAGAGGAGTTTTTTCCTATTGATCATCTAGATTCCTTTGTTCTCTTTTTCTTATTTGTGGAACTAAAGGTCTTTTGAAATTTGGGTTTCTGATTTGAGGCTCTAGTGGATTCTTGGTAGAAGTTCTATGGTCTAGTGACAACTTATCAACAATTCTTTCCATAGTTTTCAGCATGATATCAAATTTAGCATCTATAGATTGAGAAGAAGAAGGATCCTCTTTAATCATTTTCCTTTCAGTTTCAGATTTTTGTTTCATCTTTCTTGATGCCATTAAATTCACTTCCACTTCTATATCATCCTTTTTCATATGATCCAAGGTGTAATACCTTCTTTCTCTTAACAGTAAAGAAAAATAACTATCAAAATAATCAACATAATGAAGATGGGTAGCTCCAGAAGGGGATTTGACATGGGATAGAATTGAATTATATACTTTCATGTATCTATCAAAAGATTCTTGCACTGATTCACCACTAATTCTTTTCAAATTATTGTATCGAGTTAAAACATGTAAGGGGTTTTTCTTGTCTTCCCAACTCTTAAGGGAACACTCTTCATATTGTTGGAAATTAAAAATACTCCCTGACTGATTCCCTTTAAACCATTTCTTAACTTCACCAGAAAAAAATTGTGCAAATAGTCTCATTTTAAAATCCTTGGGATCTACTTCTTCCAAGTCTAATAAATCATTAAATATGTCTAAGTGTTGTTGAGCTAAAATGTTTGCTTCTTCATTATACATGAGAATACATTGACCATAGTTTTGGGTAAGGTCATGCAATTGAGCAGGAATTGAAAGGGGAGAAAACCTGAAAACCATAATTCTTGAAAGTGGGGTTGGAACTTTTGAAGCAGAAGGAATATGTGATACAAAAATTTGTGACACAAGAGTGTGTGATATAGGAGTAGATGAGGTGGAACTTTTGAAGTAGAAGGAATATGTGATACATGGATTTGTAAAGTTTGAAAAATGCTTTCAAGTCTCCTTTATATGAGAAAAACTTGAGGATCAATCTAAACTTTTCCTTATCAAGTATTGTTTGACTTAAGTCTGACTCTGATTTAGATGTGAACAATGGCTGCTCAAACTTTACATCAAAAGGACTTCCTTCGATGATTTTAACTTCTTTAGGTAAGGAGAATGATCTTTCTAATTTAAAAGTACCTAATTCAACTATGACCTTCCTTTTTCGAAGGAGATTTTTTGGACTTGAAACAACTTCTAAAGAAGCAAGACCTGGATTCTTCCTCGAGTAAATTCTTTTAGGATCCAAAATTATTCAGTGGATTCAGCTTGATTACTTGAGACAATGGAATCTCCAGGGAAAATTAAACAGCCAATCCCTATGTCAAGATTTTTGTTTAACCTAAGAAATTAGATCTCAACAGTGGTAAATGTTTTTAGGGAAAATAAGTATCTTTCTTCCTAGTATGGTTGCCAAAAATGTTAACTCTCTATGATTTTCTTGGCTATAATAGAAAATTGTTGGAGTAACCTGAAACTAGTTTTTTAGATTGGAAGCTAGCCCTTCCAACCCAGAGATGGCTCTCTTTGCATATCTATTACTCAATGTCACTACGCTAACAATTTGTAAATTTAAATCAATGGCTAGATATTTTGTATGTGATGGAGTTTTGAAAAATATGTTTAGGCTGAGAAAACATCCATTAGGCATGGAATCATGATAGTCTGAATATTAACAAGAAATCTGAGGGATTCTTAGTCACTTGGCTATGGCTTATCAAAGGTAGGGTAGATGAAACTTTCGTAGACACTTAGATTTTTGTTGTAGCTGAAGTTGAATGGAGATAACAGTCCACTACAATAGAGCATCAAGCAAGGATGAATTCTAATGTAACTTTAGAGGGAAAACATGAAAGTATTTGACTGTAGGAAATCATAGCATCAATAATGAATTCTAAAACCTTTTCATTCAAATATTTACTAAAGATTATACATAACATGAACATGAAATTACTTATAAAGGAGAAATTCTCAGCATAAGGCAAAGACAAGAATGTATTATCATAAGAATCTTTGAGCCATAAACTCAAGAACTTCTGAGCCAGTCAGATTCAATAAATCTCAAAGATATTGCAAATTTACACAATTTTTTTTCTCTCTAAAACCAAACCGTTGTTTCATATAAATCATAGTTTACCTAAATAAATAAAGTTAACAAACTATCTCTGATTTCTGGGAATCAAATTAAATCTACATACTAAAAATAAAACAAATCTAAAAATTGCTGCTAGATGTCTCGATTGTTGGCGCTGGAGTCAAATCCCCTTGAATTTGGAATGATCCAATTGGTTGATATTATGCCATTTGTACTCAATAATTGATGATATTATGCCATTTGTAATCTAATATTTAACTGGAGAATTCATTGTTGATAGGTGTCTTTTGAAAGATGGATCTTAGCAAACTGTCTCCCTATTTTAATTTCCATGAGTGATTTGTTAAATTCTCTCTTTGATATGTGGAGCTGATATTCTTCCAAAAAGTCTAAAGTTGATTCTTCAAAGGCTGATTTGTTCAACATTCTAATATTTTGTGCCCGTGGATTGATTTTAAAAGGAGTTGTCTATAATGCGACTTTTTGGAGATTCCAGTGACGGAATCCGACAGAAGAAATGAGTTTAAATCTTGATTTTAGCAATTAAAATGGTTTTTTAACTACATATTTGGATTCAGCACCCTAAAAAACCCCTGGGACCCTTTGATTGTGCAGAAACTAGCTATCAAACTTGGGATTCAAATAAATTGATGCCGGATTTTGACCGGAAAAATCCGTCGAAAAAGCTTTCAAAAAAGCTCATTATAGACAACTGCATTTTAAAATCTCCATTTTCTGAATTTGGACACTTTGTGTTACACCAAGCTATGCATTTCCAACTTCAGTCGCAATTGCTTGAGCGTTCTCTACTTGGACATGTGTATGACTTTGGAGATGTATTAAATTTTTTTATGTTTGGCACATTTGGTAATTAATTCTACAGTGTTGGCATTCTTTGACAATACAACCCCTCTTCTAGTTGCAATATGTTAAATTGCATGTCATCTTGGTAGTTGGTTAGTCTTTCGGAGCTTTTTGAATACTTTCCACAACCCTTGTACACTTAGTGCATTCATTAACGCTTAAACCTTTACACCGAAAGGGACTCCAAATAATTCATTCTCTTTTAATAATTATAATGGGCACGAGCTTCATCTATTCCAATGATAATTTTAACGAACTTTGACCCAACCATTTGTAAGGAAATTTATGCATAATCACCTTAATTTGTTTCATGTGATGAATGCTGGATAGCTTAAGCCTTTCGTGATTTTTTCACTTGGGAACCTTAGTGCTGACACTAAAATCCAACTTGCATTTTTATGCTGTCGTGAATGGGTTATATCCCACATTGGTGCAATGTTATAGAATTAATTTCTTTATAGTGCTCATTAGCCTCAAATCCTTTCATGTGTTGTGCACTTATCAGACTCCCTTGTAGGATCCTCCTTTGCTTGGTGCCCAATACATTAGGGGGTGGTTACAGGTGGTTTGTGATGAGTTATAATAATAGTTACATTAGGGGGTGGTTACAGGTGGTTTGTGATGAGTTATAATAATAGTTAGGTGGTGGTTTGTGACAACTTATAATAATACTTAATAATACTATTATAATAATAGTTACATTAGGGGGTGGTTACAAGTGGTTTGTGATGAGTTATAATAATAGTTAGGTGGTGGTTTGTGACAACTTATAATAATACTTAATAATACTATTATAATAATAGTTACATTAGGGGGTGGTTACAGGTGGTTTGTGATGAGTTATAATAATAGTTAGGTGGTGGTTTGTGACAACTTATAATAATACTTAATAATACTATTATAATAATAGTTAGGTGAACTATTCAGTTCATGGCTTGTGATGAGTTATAATAATAGTTAGGTGGTGGTTTGTGACAACTTATAATAATAGTTAAGTTCAATTCATGGCTTGGAGTTAGGGTGGTGGTTTATGACAACTTATAATAATAGTTAAGTTCAGTTGATGGCTTGGAGTTAGGTGGTGGTTTGTGACAACTTATAATAATAGTTAAGTTCAATTCATGGCTTGGAGTTAGGGTGGTGGTTTATGACAACTTATAATAATAGTTAAGTTCAGTTCATGGCTTGGAGTTAGGTGGTGGTTTGTGACAAGTTATAATAATAGTTAAGTTTATGGCTTGGAGTTAGGTGGTGGTTTGTGACAAGTTATAATAATAGTTAAGTTCATGGCTTGGAGTTAGGTGGTGGTTTGTGACAAGTTATAATAATAGTTAAGTTCATGGCTTGGAGCCTATTTAGTTTGAAATAGACCAAACTAAATAGACATAGAGATTGCGTTTTGAACCCAATACCTCTTTTTCAAAAATACTTCTTTTTCAAAAATTATTAAAATTCTGCATATACCCAATACCTCTTTTTCAAAAATTATTAAAATTCTGCATATATTAACCTTAGCAAAGTCCAAATTTTCAAAAAGGTTATTAAAATTCTGCATATTAACCTTAGCAAGTCCAAATTCTGCATATTAACCTACCTCTTTTTCAAAAAGGTTTTTAAAATTCTGCATATTAACCTTAGCAAGTCCAAATTCTGCATATTAACCTTAGCAAGTCTGAGAGCACACAGAGACTTTAAAATCTAAACTAAAAACCATATAATTTTAATATTTTGCCCTTAAAAATCTAAGATTTTGACCTGATGAAGAGTGCACTATTAAAATTTTGCATATTAACCTTAGCAAGTCCGAGAGCACATAGAGCCTTTAAAATCTAAACTAAAAACCATATAATTTTAATATCAAGTTATAATAATAATTAATTCATGGCTTGGTGGATTTAGTCGATGAAATAGACATAGAGATTGCGCTTTGAACCCAATACCTCTTTTTCAAAAAGGTTATTAAAATTCTGCATATTAACCTTAGCAAGTCCAAGAGCACATAGAGCCTTTAAAATCTAAACTAAAAACCATATAATTTTAATATCTTGTCACAAAAATCCAAGATTTGACCTGATGAAGAGTGCACTATTAAAATTCTGCATATTAACCTTAGCAAGTCCAAGAGCACATAGAGCCTTTAAAATCTAAACTAAAAACCATATAATTTTAATATCTTGCCTTAAAAAATCCAAGATTTTGACCTGATGAAGAGTGCACTATGTCTTGAGAGAATATTTACCCTTCAAAAACATATTTTTGCCAAAAAAATCTCACTTTTTTACTAGCAACATTTGAAATCCTAATTGACCAGTTAAAAGGCACTTAATTTGGTAGCGTTCATGATAATATGGTAATACACCATTTGTTGTCTTTTAATTTATATTGTAATGATGAGTGTTGCGAAATTAAAAGACAACACTTGTTTTAAAATGGGAAAATTGATGTTGTTTTGGGACCCCAGCTTGAATGTCAAACTTAGAAGAGTTGATTTCAAAGGAGAGATAGCAGGGTTGGCTCTAGATGCACACAACTTCCTTAATTTTATAGGAGGAAAACAAATAATTCAGCTGAAAAATAATTGCATTCCTAAGGGACTAGTTCCTCCACATGGGCACTCCTTGGATGAGGAATTATATTTTGTATCTACCAAGTGCTCCCGCTCGAAACTTGAGTAAAACCGTAGGGAGATAAGTTGAACATATGACTTGAAAATGTAGTTTCTATTTTTATTTTTATCTTTTTACTTTTTTACTCCAAAAATGGTGAATCATACCCCATGGTTGACATCATCATCTTGAATCCTATTGGTTCTTATAAATTTTATTTTGGTTGTACATTATTGTTTTGAAGTTCATTTTAGACCTCAAAATTTTTGTAATGGCTTAGGAGGTCAAGACAGTTCGAGAAGTAGCTCTGAATGTACATAGAACCTATGCAACTAGAAATAGGCAAGTTGGTCGCTAAAATAAACTATTGAGATGAACAAATAGATGTGGGCGGTGTATCCATTTTGCTTTTGTCTGAAGCAATGTAACTAAATTGTAAATGACTTGTACAAAGGTTGAATTTAATTTATGTGGTTTGTTTCAATAAGGAGTCTGAGTGAAACCATGGAAAGGGCTTAAGTTGAGCTTTCACTCATGAAACGTTGAAAAATATCGAAACTTATGGGGTCTGATTTGTTGTGATTGTGAATTGCTTATGTATTTCGTGTTTAACGACTGATTTTGTACTTGATTTACTATTCATTTTTTAATTTATGCATGGCCATTCTACCTTGTTTATATTTTGCATCGTTGTTAGGAACCGTTATGAATTTTTCATGTCCTTTTATTTTTCCTTCTATGTCTTAGGTCTTGGGAAAATTGTTGTGTGTGGAAATAATATAATGGAGCTCTGGGGAAGAGTTTAATGGAATCCAATGAGGAAAGTAGACCTGAATGAAGCTTAGTGTATAAATAAAGGGCAATTGAAGGCACGAAGGAACAATATGATAGCCGAGTGGATTGGTTGGGTCCGTGGGAATGAATGGAGAAGGATGGGGAATCCATGAGAATGGCATAAAATGGATGTTTCCTAAAATTTAAAATTGTATAACCGATATGTACATGCACTAAAGTGCATCCTTTGTATTATGATGCAGGGGAGGAATGGGGATGTTGTTTGGTATGATAGCATTTTGGTTGAGAAACATAGCAATAGTTTGGTTTATAATAAACATAAATAAAGGAATTGGATAACAGATTCCTTGCCAAATCTGGGACCATTGATCCCAATAAAATGCATGCTTTCATGGATATAGGAGTTTCTCTCAACCTTGACTTTATTGGCATATGTAAGTATGTGTCGAGTTCATGAACATGTTGATGAATAAATAAATATGTGAAATTCCATTGTGATTGACATGCCATCATTAAGGACCATTCTTGTAAAATAATGATTGATCGTGCTTTTAAGTCATATTGTAGGGATTAACCTTGTGGAGAGATTGATTCATGAGGGTCTATTTAATTCAATTGCAATTTTCCTTATGGTGAATCTTATTGGAGGTTGTATGCTATGATGCGGATAGGACATTGGACTACCCAGTGAATGAGGCTAACTTTGAAAAGAAACAACAACAACTTGAATATATCATAGTGTGTGACAAAAGAACCAAAAAACTACAAAAGATTCATTGAAATATGGTTGATTTAATAGATTTTAGATCCATTTAGTTGAGGGAAAGAAATTGTCTATGGGAAAATTGATTGTAACTAAGCCGCAATTATAAATATCACTGTGAATTTGCTTGGTTCAAGCATGTTTTTCTTTTTTGTTTGAATGTAGAACACCAAGGTTGGTGTCCCTCCAAGTTTTGTTATCACGCAGGATGAGCCTTTGCTAAGATTAAGAGGGATAACTTGAAGAAGTTTCATATATATTTATATAAGTAACGTGTGGGTTTGGGAACTTTTAAATTTCTAGAGGAATAAGATTTGAGCCTTATTACACCATACATCCAAGCATTAAGAGCGATATGTCAAAGCATAAAGAGACAGAATGGAAAATCATGGGAAGAACGTTAATTGTGAGACCCCCTCACCCTATGTGACGTCACAAGGGGGGGGGAGGTCTCACATTTCAATTGCAGCCATTTGATTTTCATTGGAGGATATCCACCGTTGATATTTCATAGTGCAACTAGGAGATGGAAGTTCCATAACTATGAGACACCATTGTGACATCATGATGGGGAGGGGAGGCGGGGGCGAGGTATCTTGCATTTCAATTAGAATCATGAATCACTCATTGCATTACCAGTCATTGGATGGCCCCCAAGAACTTGGAGCCCCAAATTTGTTGTATGTGTGCCATAAATTTTTGGACGAGAATAAAAGGTTGGGACACATGTCTTGATCTATCTAATAAGGGTTTAAAAGAATTGGAGCCATTAGATGGAGGCCAAGGCCAAAGTGCCAAAATTTTTGAGTTTTATTATAAAGGGGAAAACTTGATTTACAAGAGGTCGAGAGCCTAGTGGGGTACATTCCTAGCGTGGCAAATGACGATGTTAGGAGGGTAATGTGGTAACATGATGGTGTGACACATCGCACCCATATTTGGCCATTTGGTAGGACCGAGTGGGCCAAAATGAGTGACATGTGGCACTCCAAGAGGAGGCCCTATGGAGGGTATGACATCACCTTATGTTGATGTCACCCTAATAATTTCTTAATGAGGCATGGTCCAAAGGTCATGTGGAAAAATATTTGGGGAGGGGAATGTCAGTGTGACATCACCCTAAAGGATTTAAGAGTTGATGTCACCACGAAGGCTTTAAACTATGATGTCACCTTGATATTTAAAAGAGGGGCACTACAAAGAAAGATCGGGATTTATGTTCCGAGATGGAGACTTTGCCATCAAGTAATGTAGGAGAGGTTTTCTATCCCATATGTTAGAGCTTCAAATGGAGGCACAAGGAGTAGCTCTCAGGATTTTAGTATCGGGGTTAAGTAGCAAGGCGGGCCTCATTGACAATGGGCCTCATAACTTATGAAATGAGGATTGGAAAAGAAAGGTTGAGACCAAAGGAATTTGCCTCCAAAGTCTCGAAGAAAGCAAAGGAACCTCAAGAATGTTCAAGTCATGAGTCAGACCCAGAAGTAATCCAATTTTTGAAGAAGCTGAAAAGGGGATCTAGCAAGTAAAAAGTTAAGTTGTACCTCTAAAATTCTTGAACTTTGCTTCACAATGTCCTTATTCTAAAGTAGATGATCACGAAAAGGACAAAATTTTGTAAGAATAATAGTAGATCTAAAAAATACAAGGAAAATCTCAAAATAAGAAAAGCCTCTATTCCAAAGAGGACAGCTGCTCATTAGAAGATAATAATGAATGAACCTTGGAAGAGGAGTTATATGCTCTCTCATGGAAATATAAATTAAACAAATCTATAGAGGTAAGTTAGATTCTGAATAAGAAGGTCAATGTGGAGTTGACCTTGAAGGGGAACTTATCGGTGTTGTGGATGAACTAAGCAAGACCAAAAGAAAGAGCAAGAAATTGAAAGAACAATAGTTGAATGCAGAAAAGGAAAATCACTGCTATGATGAAGAGTCAATCAACCTCTTAAATTTCAACTAAAAGAAGAAAAAATAACTAAAGAAACCTTGATAGAAAAGGCTAAAAGACACGCAAAATTTTTGTTAAAGATTAGAAAATGAAAATGTTAATAATTCTTTATGCATTTCCTCTATTAATTTATTCCATTCACATGGATTTTCTTTATATGGTTGTTTTCCTTTCATTAATCATGTCATATTTGAACTTAAAGGCCCATGGTTTTTGTGTTCTTCTTCTTGTAAAAGAATACCACTTAATTCATCAAAATATTGATAATTTTTTCTCTAATAACGAGACTAGTAATAAACATTTGATATTCATCTAACATATTATCCACCCATACATTTACCAAATCTATGCTTGAAATCTTCTCACCTATATCTCCTAGCTTATTTCTAAGCTATTTGATTATTACAAAAAATAACTAATACTTTCATTCTCCTCCATCTTAATTAAAAAAGCTTAATTTTAAAAATAACACTTCAATTTGTACTCTCTCATACAATCTCATACAAACTTGTAAGTGTATCCATGTTTCCTCATACACTTTGTGTTTTGAATTTTCTTACATATAAAATAATATTTGTTTTTAACAAACATTCTCAAGGGTAATTTTAATTTTCTCTTTCATCAGTCCCAATCTTGAACTATATATGAAACAATATTTGTTTTTAACATTCTACAAAGTACTTTTACTTTTCTCTCTCATCGCTCCCAAGCCTGAACTATATATATTAAACGGTTGCAGCTTGGCTTCAATTTCAAACAAAATAGAAGAAACAATATAACTTCCAATTCACATAGTTTTGTCCAATTCAATGGTGCAAATCTACCTGTGAATGAATGCTGTGTTTTGGGCAGAAAGTTTATTTTCAAACTTAAAAAATTCAATCTTGTTGCTGGTCAAGTGTTCAGACAATTATTCGTTCACTCCCACTCGTGAAAATATAAATAGAAACAAATGCAACCCGAGGAAACTTTCATCGGACAGAGTGTACGCAATCATCACTTTTGAAGCTTATAAAATTGCAGCAAAACCGCACCAACAAGATGGGATATATATATAAGCTTTTCTGTGTAGCTTTTGTCTTCGGTTGTAATGTATCTCTCTAACCTAATCCAAGACTATAAAATATTAAATTAATATGGGTGTGGCAGAAAATAAAATGTTTAATTATTTTTAATTATTTATTTATTTTAATGTTTGTTGTTAATGCCATAGTAATAAAGTGAGAATTTATAATGTGTAGATGACATTATTATATATATATTTATCTTTTGTCTCCAGTTGTAATGTGTCTCTCTAACCTAATCCAAGACTTTAAAATATTAAATTAATATGGGTGTGTTAGAAAATAAAAATGTTATATTATTTTTTAATTATTTATTTTTTAATGTTGGTGTTTATTTATTTAAAGTGAGAATTTTATAATGTGCAGATGGACATTTTTCAAAAGATATATAAAATATGATCAATTGAAAATAATTTTGATTTTGAAAACAATATTGAAGTAAAATAGATCATTTTTTACTTTTAGTTATTTACAAAATTGATCATCACCATATTCTTGTTTTCCTCTCTAAAGACTCAAATGTAGTGAACTAGATCTAATAGGAAATAGGCAAGCATGTAGTCCAAAAGAAACAAAAGAAAAAACACCTATGGTAGAGGTAATATGTTCTCACTCTAGCAACATGACTTTACTTGTGCTCTTTTTATATGTTTTTTTCCACAGAAGATTCTTATTTATAGTTGAGTTTAGAACATAGAGGGGATGAACATCGACAATTTGGACTCTGTTTGACATGGTATTTTCATCTTTATCTTCCTTTTGATGATTATTTTAACCATTTCAAATCTTATTTTCATGTTATAGAAACCCTATCCATTTCAACGCTCTTTTCAAAAAAATTGAAGCATTCAACACCTTTTCCAATGTCTTTGGGGCATTACAATGCTCTTTGTCAATGTTCCAAGAGATATGGAAGAGTACATTTGATTTTTTTTATTGTTTTTCTATATAGATGTAGTATCTCTTGATATGTTCACCATTCTCTTGCAACAAATTTTCCTTATTTCCAAACTCTCACTTAAACTAGGTTTAGATTAAAACGCCTTGTCCCTAACACCTTTGATCCAATGTGATTAGGATTTAACACCTAATGAAACGTACAATGTATAGAAGCTAAATAAACATAGTTGTAGCAATAAATAACATATAAACATAGAATAATTAAACAATGATTTTCTATGAAAAACCCTTACAGTAAAAAAACCACACTCTGAAACATGCTTAATTTATTATTCTAACATCTAAAGGTTAGAATACAGTATAAAGTCTCTATGTTATGAAAAACAATGTTAACTAGTAAAATAATAGAGTTAAAGCTTACACCTAGTTTTACTTTAACCGTGGCACTCAATAAATAGACATAATGAAACATAAGTATTTAAAATTTCCAATTCTATATATTGGAAACTACTAAAACTTTAATTAAACTACTACTATTATTTAACATTAATTTATTATTATTAGTCTAAATTATTATTTTATGGTAATGTCCCTTAATAATAATGATAGCACTTTTTTGAACTGGAGCTCAAGCGCCCTTGCATAGCGTGGCTCCCGTAGCCTTCTGCAGGCCCTCCACCTGGTAGCCACTGCTACTTGGCCCTCTGCTCCCGCTCCTGACATCCCCGCATTTGGGCTCTGCCTTCCTCCCTCTGCTAGTTCTGTTGCTAGCTCTTTTTCCGCCCCTGGTTCTCATGGCTGGGAGAGACTCCTCCCAGCTCCAAGACTTTGATGAACAAACTGTGATTTTCACTTCTCTAATCTCTAAAAATGGTGTCACACGAAACCCATTTGAGAAGAAATCATTTTGAATCTCGGCTCCAAATTTCAGATCCTGTCTTGCTATATTTTCAGAGATATAATCCAAGGAAGTTAGGGTTTTTGCAAACCCCCGAATTACATTCCAAACGGGTTACCTTGGGAAAATCGTCATAACTTTCACTCTAAGCATAAGATTGAATTTTCATTAGAAGTTACAAAAAGAGGACAGGCTGTGTTTTTTTGGGTATCATTTTCATAACCTAAGGTTGAAATAGTGATCCGCGGCACGTCATACAAGTTCACTCTACTGAACTCGTTTATACTCAGGTCATCATGGGAGATTTGGCATAACGCTTCATTGGAGAATCCAATATTTATTGAACTTGTGGGGTTAGAAAGATTACTTAGGGGGTTACCACAGGAAGAAATTTCAGACCTGGGAGATCCAAAATTACAGAGATAGATTAGATTCAATATCGAGCTCCTACAGAGTGAAAAAAGATGTGTAGTTTTTTTTAAATTTTTGCATAAGCTTGGTTTGAAAAATTAGATTGAAGGAATTCAAAGGGCATAGTGAAGCATTATTATCGGTAATTGATGCCCCAAAGAAAGAAAATGGAAACACCTAGTAAGCAACCTGAAAGCTCTAGCATGACTCATGAAGAAGAGGAAGAAATGCAACATGATATATCAAAATTATGAGACCAAGTGCAACAAATTTCACTCACACAAAAGTAACAAAAAATAAGATGGATGGTTTAAAGAAAGATGTAGAAGCGAAGATAGATGGTTTGAAGAAAGGCGTAGAAGCTAAGATGGATGGTTTAAAGAAAGGCGTACAAGCTAATATGAATGGTGTGGAAGCGAAGATGGATGGCGTGGAAGCTTAGATGGACGACGTGGAAGCTAAGATGGATGGTGTGGAGGCTAAGATGGATGATTTAAAGAAAGGGATGGAATATCTACAGACAAATTTGAAGATAGATTTGACAAAGTTTCTACAACAAATTCTTACTAATGGCTAAAAGGTTGTAAATGAAACTCATGATGAGAACAAAATAAATGTTAATCATGATTTCATAGACTCTAACATTGGATCGAAGAACCACCATGTTCCAAATATCAATATGAGAAAGTTTGATGGCAAGGATCCAGGAACATGGATACTATAGATGGAGCAATTTTTCGATCTCCATAATGTGAAAAATACACAAAAGGTACGCATTGTAACTTTATATTTGGAACCAAATCAATTTGTATGGTATTGATGGCTTTGCTCTCGTAAACAAATTGTCACTTGGGCTATTTTTACAAATGAAATGATAGCACATTATGAGGATACAAAAAGCAACACTTTGTTTAGCCAATTGATAAATCACAAACAAAAGGGTTCAATGATGGATCACATTGAGGACTTTCAAAAATTGAATATGAGGGTAAAAGATATTCCAGAGGAGCATAGGATTGATGTGTTCAAAGGGACTTTAAGAGATAACATCCAACATGAGGTTCACCTTTGGGAACTAGATTCATTGGAGAAGGCATTCAGGTTGGCAAGAAAAAGGGAAAGAAAAATTCTGGCAACAAGGAAGCCTACCACTCACAATCATAAAGATCGAAGTGTTACTACCCCTAGCCATCCACAACCTACAAGGTTTGCACCACAACAATTGGAAGAAAAAAGCACAAAAGGGCTTTGCTACAGTTGTGATAGCAAATACACTAAAGGTCATAAGTGTGCAAAGAAGAAGTTATTTTACATAGATTGTGAAGAGGAGGAATAAAAGGAATAAGAAACATCGAAAGAAGAAGATATACACTAGGAACAAAACCTAGAAAAAGAAGAAATGAATCCAACCATATCTTGTAATGCATTAACTAGAATTACCACTCCTTAAACTATCAAGATATAAGGGCATATCAAGAAGAAAAGAGTAATAATGTTGATTGATTTGGGAAGTACCCATAATTTTATTCATTGTAAGATAGCCGAGGAATTGAATTTCTTCCTATATCTAGCACCAGAGTGTCAAGTGATGGTTGCAAGTGGAGGAACCATAAATTGCTTAGGAAAGTACCATAATTTCAAGCTATCCATGGTAGAATATGTATTGAATAGGCAATGCTTTCCATTCCAATGGGTGGTGTTGATGTTGTACTAGGAGTCCAATTGGTACAATCCTTGGGTACAATAGCTTTTAATTTTCAATAACTCTTCATGAAATTCCCTTCAGAAGGAAAGCAAGTAGAATTAAGGGGTATCACAAGGAAACTAGGAAAGATAATTAGCTCTAACAAAATGACAAAGCTTCTAAAGAAAGAACAACGAGGCATAATTGCACAATTATGTTCACCAGAGGTTCCCACATCAAAATCATCCATTTCTCCAGATCTCCAAAAAGTCTTGGACAATCATTCCAAGGTATTTGAGACTCCCAAAGGTCTCCCACCTATTCATGATCATGCTATTAATTTGATTCCAGGAAGTGTTTCTCCGAACATTAGGCCTTACAGATATCCCTATGTCCAAAAGAGTGAAATTGAACGTATGGTTGCAAAAATGCTAGAGGTTGGTATAATTCAACCTAGTCAAAGTTCTTTCTCTGCTCCAGTAGTATTGGTTCACAAGAAGGATGGATGATGGCGCATGTGTCCAGATTATAGGGTGCTCAACAAGCTCACTATTAAATATAAATTTCCTATTCCTGACATTGATGAATTATTGGATGAATTGCATGGATCAATTTACTTCACGAAGTTGGATCTTCGTTCAGGATATCATCAAATAAGAATGAAGACTGAAGAAATTCCAAAAACAACATTTAGAACTCATGAGGGTCATTATGAATTTTTGGTCTTGCCTTTTGGCCTTACTAATGCACCTTCTACATTTCAAGGTTTGGTTAATTCCATTTTCAAACCCTTCCTTAGAAAATTTGTGTCAGTATTTTTTGATGATATACTAATCTACAGCAAGTCTTGGAAGGATCATGTCCAACATGTTGACAGGGTGCTCAACTATTAGAGGAAAAACAATTATATGCAAAAATCTCCAAATGTTTCTTTGGAGTACAAGAGGTGGAATATCTGGGTCATATTGTATCTCATGAAGGTGTTAAGGTGGACCCTAGAAAAATTAAAAACATTAAGGAATGGAAAATCCCCACATCCATCAAGCATCTATGATCATTTCTCGGGTTGACAAGGCATTATCACAAGTTTGTTAAGGATTATGGGAGAATAGCAACACCTCTAACAACATTATTGAAGAAAGATGCATTTTCATGGACTCCAGAAGCAACGAAGGCCTTTGAACATCTTAAAGAGGCAGTGTGCCAAGCACCAGTCTTAGCTACACCGAACATCAAAAAAACCTTTATAGTGGAATGTGATGCATCAGGAAATGGAATTGGTGCTATCTTAATGCAAGAAGAAAGACCCGTTGCTTTCAAAAATCGTTCAATCAAAGGAAAGTATTTACACAAAGCTATTTATGAGAAGGAAATGTTGGAAATACTACATGCACTTAAGAAATGGTGACCCTACCTAATGGGAAGACACTTCAATGTAAAAACAAATCATGATAGTCTTTAATACTTTTTAGAACAAAAATTATCTTCAGAAGAGTAGTAAAAATGGGTCACAAAGGTGTTGGGTTATGAATTTGAAATCATCTACAAAAAAGGGAAGCAAAATGTTGTGGTAGATTCACTCTCAAGAAAGGATGAGGATGTGGAAGCATTTCTTTGCGCCATTTCTATTATCCAACCAAATTGGATAAACAAAGCAAGGGATGAATGGAAGAATGACGAGGAAGTGTGGGAACTCAATCAAAAGATACAACAAGATCCCAGTACTTCTAAAACACTTAGCTGGAAAAATGGTTCGTTATGGTACAAGGATCGGTTATACCTATGTAATAATTCCCAACTCAAACAAAAGATTCTTAGGGAATTGCACGCCTGTCCCTTAGGAGGGCACTTAGGATTTCTAAAAATCTACCACAGGGTTAAGAAGGATTTTTTCTGGGATGGCCTTAAATCGGATATTCAAAAGTTTGTGGCAGAATTTTTGGTTTGCCAACAAAATAAAGTTGTAACAATTAAGACCCTAGGACTATTGCAACCTTGATCTATTCCAAGCCAATGTTGGGAGGAGGTTTCAATATATTTTATGACAGGTTTACCCAAGTCTGAAGGAAAGAGTTTTATCATGGTGGTATTTGATAGACTTACCAAGTCTGCACACTTTTGAGCATTATCTCATCCATTTAAAGTGAGTACAATTTCTACTACATTTATGGAAACAATTCAAAAGCTACATGGAAACCCA
>APFE030666626.1:22799-53832 GCA_000404065.3 Pinus taeda | reverse complement strand
TTGGAAGGATATCTTCTTTTTTGTATCTGATATGCATGCACAATGGATCAAATGGTTGCCTCTGGCTGAATGGTGGTATAACACTTCCTTCCATAATGCAACAAAAATAACCCCATTTATGGCACTTTATGGATATCATCCACCATCCATCACATCATATTTAAGAGAAAGTTCTAAGGTTCAAGCAGTGGAAGATGACATCGAGCATCAACAATAAGTTCTCCAACTCTTAAAGGATAACCTCACCTTGGCACAGAATAGAATGAAACAGTAGGCAGATCAACATCGTAATGAAAGAAGTTTTGATGTAGGTGACTGGGCATTCCTATGGCTACAACCATATAAACAAATGTCCCTCAAGCAAGCTAATAAAGATAATAAATTATCACCAAAGTATTATGGTCTGTGCAAGGTGTTGCAAAAGATTGGTACTATGGCATACAAATTGGAGCTTCCTGTAGCTTCCCAAGTGCACCCAATTTTCCATGGTTCATGCTTAAAGAAGGTTATAGGTGACAAGCTTCCAATTCAAACAATATTGCCAGAACTTGATGAGGAAGGAAAAATCATATTTTAACCTGAAGCAATCAAAGAAACAAGAACTCGATAGCTATGAAAATGATCAATTTTAGAGTATCTCATTAAGTGGAAGAACTTACCGTTGAAGATTCCACATGGGAGGATGATAATTTTATACAGAAGCATCCAAAACTACTCAAGCGTTGAGGACAACACTTTTTTAAAGGAGAGGGGCATGTTAGGTCCCTATAATACTAGTGATTCCCCCATTACTTGTCATTGTATCCCTTATTGTTATTGTTGTACCCCTATTGTCCCCATATTGTCATTATTGTACCCCATAGAATCCCTCTATTGTTATTTTTGTGCCTTTATATTATTATTGTTAGGTCGGCTTGGTTATATTGTGACCCCTTAGACTCCTATGTATAGATAGGAGGTTTTTTCATTTTAATCATCCAAGAATTGTTCATTTGTGTAATGTAAAGGAGGTTGCCCCTTCGAACATGATTATTTCTAAGGCGTTCATCTATATTTTCTATCTTTTTGTGAGCTAATTTCATAACATTGCATCAGTACATGCTCAAATAGGAACTTCACGGTCATCGCACCTGTGCAATCCTTCATTGACTACGCTTTTGCCCAATGAGTCAAATACTCCATCACAGTGAAATGTACCTTGCTTTTGTCTTCCCTTGTGGCTAAATGGGTCCTACAAAATCTATCGCCCACTTCTTGAAGGGTTGCAATGTCATTTGTGGATTCAAAGGAATTTCCTCCCTTTGCGATGGCCTGCCCATTCTTTGACATGCGTCACACACCTTGCAATATTCTTTTAAATCCTGATGAATGGTTGATGACCACAAACCTGCATGTAGAATCTTCTGCGCGATTGCTCTCCCTGCATAATATCCTCCTGCGACTCCCCCATGAGCATCCGCAAGGATGCTGCTTCTTTCAAACTCAGGTACATACCGTTGCAATATCTCATTAGTCCCCATCTTGTATAGATGCCCAGCGATGATAGAGAAATCTGCCACATGCACCACTAATTCCTTCTTTTGTTGGACATTGTATGCTTCCAGTGCAGTTCCTGTTGTTAGGAAGGGTATTATATCCTCAAAGTGACCATTCACAACACACACTGCAAATAGATGCTCGTCAGGCAATCCTTTTTCCAAGTTAGTAGGTTCATCCCCTGCTTCGATGTACGACAGATGATCTGGTCCTTCGTTCAATCGTCCAGGCTTCACGACAACTTCAAAATCGTACTCCTAGAACAACAAGAGCCATCTGCAGATTCTCCCCCCCAACACAGGCTTATTAACCAGGTACTTCAGCGTGGAGTGATTTGTATACATCTTAAAATGGCCTCCTAGCAAGTAGTGTCAATACTTCTAGAGCGCATACACCATAGCTAGCTACTCGCGCTAAGTGGTGGAATAGTTCTTCTTTGCTTTGGATAATTTGTGGCTTGCAAATGTGATAGGATGGTCCAAGCCTTCTCCACCAGCATGTGTTAGTTTTGCTCCTAGTGTTATACATGACACGTTGACATGTACATGAAACTCTTTCTTCCAGTCCGGGAAAACTAAAATCGACACAATAACCATATTTTCTTTCAATATAACCAAGCTCTTCTTACAGTCACATTCCAGTAGAATGTGACATCCTTCTTCAATAATTTCTCCATATGCACGGCGATTTGGGCATAGCTTTTGATAAACTTTTTGTAATATCCTGTATGTCCTAGAGTATTGTGCAGTTGTTTCACACTCCTCGACGCTTCCAAGTTCAGTATCACCATGATCTTCGTGGGGCCTACCATCAGTCCTTGTATGCAAACCACATGCCCCAACAGGTTTCCAAAAGGAATGCAAAGCAGACACTTCTTGACATTGAGCGTGATCTGGTATCTTAGACAGGTATCCAACATCAAGTGTAAGCTTGCTACCTGGTGCTTAACCAGCCCAAATACAATCCAGTCATCAAAGTATACCTCTAGGAACATATGAGTAATTTCCTTAAATGTTGCAATAACCACATGCGAAAAGATTATAGGCGCATTCTTCAATCCAAATGGAATTACAGTGTACTTAAAACAACCCCACTCAATTGTGAAGGTTGTCTTTCTCTTATCCTCTGGCGCGATTTTGATTTGGTGGTACCCAAGGAAACCATCAGTAAAGGAATATGCTTCCTGGCCACCTACGTTGTCTAATACTTCATCGCTGAATGGAGTTGGGAAAGGATCATGGACACAAGCATCATTCAGTTTTATGAGATCCACGCATATCCTTGTCTCATCCTTCTGCTTCTTCTCTTGCACCACCATTGGGCTTACGGAATCAGATTCTTCCGTAGACTCAATGATGCCTGCCATGAGGATCTTGTCTAGCTCCAAGCAAACCTTCTCCTTATATTTCAGATTGAGATGGTAAGGCCTTTGCTTAACTGGCTTCACATAGGGCTTTAACATGATCTTCATCATTCCTAGGTCCTTGATTATTCCTTTCAGATCTGTAAACTTGGTAGGCAATAAGTCCTTGTATTCACAGAGTAGTGCAACGACCTTATCCACCGTCACATTGTCCCAATAGTCTCCAATCTTTGAAAATTTTGGTTTTTCCTCTATACCAATGTTCACTTGTTTTGTTTTCAACGGCGTGGTTATATTAGGGTTCTCAATCTATGATCCTTGAACCTCGCAGTGACCTTATGTTTCCGGAATGTTAATCTTCCACAGATCTTCGTCCTCTTCTTCAGTAGTAACATTATAGCATTCTAGCGCACAACTCAGCTGAGTAGCCCATTGAGGCCAAGTCAGATCTAATGGATCCTACGGTATGCAAAATATTGCTACTTTCACTTCTTGTAGCGCTTCATCAATATTATCAAACCCGTCCTCAAAACTGAATGTCATCATGAATCATTCACGCAGGATATCCCATTCGCCTATCCCATGGCGAAGCTCTGTTTCTATATACCAATTCATTGGGATAACATCCGGGGTATGACAGAACAGGTGCACCCACTTAGGTTGGGGCTTTTATCCATAAGCTTGGGTCCATTTTGCCAGATGCACGTGTGGATCATTCTTCCCATCATACTTGTCTCTCAGTTGCATCTCAGGCTTCCCAAATCATGTTCTCATCATCCTCCTACATTCACCCCAATCATCAAAGCTTCCCTTGTGCGTACCCCACCATCTTGTATGCGTAGCGTGCAGTGCCCATTCCAAGGCCTGGAAGCACTGCTTTTATGGTAAATCCCTTTCAAATGCATCTAAAAAGATATCTACCTGATTTAGACCATTGTAAGTAGGTAGATTTCTTACCTCTGACGACACACAGTGCAATGACCGGGTCATCATGTTGCAATTCAGCGTAGTTACTTCATGTATCTGATTTTGCCAACATTCTATTTCTTCGTCAAAGTTAGAAGTGCAGGAACTCTCGCGATCCCATATAATCCGTCCATCTGCGATGGGATTCACCCAATCTTTGTCTCACATTGTTATCTTATAGATACAGTCTAGGTCGTGATCACTCTCATAATTGTGGATAGGTCAGTATAGTGCAATCCTTCAATAGGATCGATGGGTACTATTATGCACAATGATTTCTTCTCAAAGATCATCTTTTGCTTCTTCAGATTGATTACCCTGTTCATATCAGTAGCCCAGTCAATTCCCAAGAGCACAGGATAAGGATTATTGTCATCCACTATCTCTATTACTTCAAAATCAGCCAGTGCACTCGCTCCCTCAATATCCACGGTCACCCCCTATAGCCGCCCCATGGGGATGATCTTCTGCTGATTCACCATCCTTAGTTGAATTGGAGACCATTGCAGCGTAGGTCTCCCCATTCGCTCCCAATTTTTCTTTGGTAGGATATTCGCATTTGACCCCAGGTCTAAGATAAGTTGATCCATTTCATACTCTCCTATCTGTGCGGCCAGTCTCATCTCTTGTCACGTTCTTGTTTTATGTTTGCCAATTTTTCGTACTACGTGTGGCTCACCTGACGCAGTTCTAGTGCATCTATTGATGAGTTCTTGTAATCCCTTCACAAACTTACTGTCACACAGTAACTTCATATAGGTTTCCAGGAAAGTTGTGAGCATAAATGGGTCCATCTCCTACTCAGGCTTATCCTTGCTTCATGAGGCGGAGGCCTCAACGAAGCTCTTCTTAGCTTCCATGGCGGTTTCATGTGCGTGCTCCAAATCAAACTCAAACTCCTTTGCTGGGGCTTTGCGAACCCATGTACTGTCTTTTGGATGCTTCCCCTTGTCATCTCATGTCACGATTCCACTTCTGAGCACTATATTTACGTTTGGATCTTCCTTGCGTAGCTCAGACCTTATCATCTACAGGTTCTAAGTCGGTGGAGGTGGTAGCACCCCTTTGTCACGTATCCTAGCTATCATCATAGGATAGCCTTATGTTTCACGATCAAACAATGTGCAATACTTACACGACGGACGCGTTGGATAAGTGTAATCATGGGCATAGTGTCCTGGTCCTTTGCAGTTGTAGAAAATCAACTATCCTCGACCTCTACCAGGAACTCCTTTCCCTCGGCTTCTTCCACATCCCTGAAATCTTGTCCATGCCATCCCTGCGATCTAATCAAGGGGTCCTGTTTCAGCCTGAACCCTATAGGTAGGAGTTATCTCACATTTCAATTGCGACCATTGATTTTCATTGGAGGATATCCACCATTGATATTTCATAGTGTAACTAGGAGATGGAAGTTCCATAACTATGAGACACCCTTGTGACATCACGATGGGGAGGGGGCGCGGGGGTGAGGTATCTTGCATTTCAATTAGAATCATGAATCACTCATTGCATTACTAGTCATTGGATGGTCCCCAGGGATTTGGAGCCCCAAATTTGTTGTATGTGTACCATAAATTTTTGGCCGAGAAATAAAGGTTGGGACACATGTCTTGATCTATCTAGTAAGGGTTTAAAAGAACTATAGCCATTATATGGAGACCAAGGCCAAAGTGCCAAAAATTCTGAGTTTTATTATAAAGGGAAAATCTTGATTTACAAGAGGTCAAGAGCCTAGTGGGGTACCTTCCTAGCGTGGCGAGTGATGATGTTAGGAGGGTAATGTGGCAACATGATGGTGTGACACATGGCACCCATATTTTTCCATTTGGCAAGACCAAGTGGGTCAAAATGAGTGACATGTGGCACTCCAAGAGGAGGCCCTATGGAGGGTATGACATCACCTTATGCTGATGTCACCCTAATAATTTCTTAATGAGGCATGGTCCAAAGGTCATGTGGAAAAATATTTGGGAAGGGGAATGTCAGTGTGACATCACCCTAAAGGATTTAAGAGTAGATGTCACCACGAAGGCTTTGAAATATGATGTCACCTCGATATTTAAAAGAGGGGCACTACAAAGAAAGATCGAGATTTATGTTCTGAGATAGAGACTTTGCCATCAATTAATGTAGGAGAGGTTTTTTATCCCATACCTTAGAGCTTCAAATGGAGGCACAAGGAGAAGCTGTCAGGATTTTAGTTCCAGGGTTAAGTAGCAAGGTGGGCCTCATTGACTATGATTTACATAATGTGATATATATCTATATCTATATATATATATATATATATATATATATATATATATATATATATATATATATATATATATATATATATATATATATATATATATATATATATATGAAAGATACAAAGGTAAAGGAATTCTCATATGGACCAAGAAATTTTAAAGATACAGTAACTTCACAGAATTCTCATAACCTATGAAATGAGGGTTGGAAAAGAAAGGTTGATACCAAAGGAATTTGCCTCCAAAGTCTTGAAGAAAGCAAAGTAACCTCAAGAATGTTCAAGTCATGAGTCAGACCCAGAAGTAATCCAATCTTTGAAGAAGCTGAAAAGGGGATCTAGCAAGTAAAAAGTTAAGTTGTACCTCTAAAAATCTTGGACTTTGCTTCACAATGTCCTTATTCTAAAGTAGATGATCACGAAAAGGACAAAACTTTGTAAGAATAACAATAGATCTAAAAAATACAAGGAAAATCTCAAAATAATAAAAGCCTCTATTCCAAAGAGGACAACTGCTCATTAGAAGATAACAATGAATGAAGCTTGGAAGAGGAGCTATATGATTCTCTCATGGAAATATAAACGGAACAAATCTATAGAGGTAAGTCAGATTCTGAATAAGAAGGTAAAGGTGGAGTTTACCTTGAAGGGGAACTTATCGGTGCTCTGGATGAACTAAGCAAGACCAGAAGAAAGAGCAAGAAATTGAAAGAACAATTGTTGAATGCAGAAAAGGAAAATCACTGCTATGATGAAGAGTCAATCAACCTCTTAAATTTCAACTAAAAGAAGAAAAAATAACTAAATAAACCCTAATAGAAAAAGCTAAAAGACACGCAAAATATTTTTTAAAGATTAGAAGATGAAAACGTTGATAATTCTTTATTCATTTCCTCCTTTATTAATTTATTCCATTCACATGGATTTTCTTTGTATGGTTGTTTTCCTTTCATTAATCATGTCATATTTGAACTCAAAGGCCCATGGTTTGTGTTCTTCTTGTTGTAAAAGAATACCACTTAATTCATCAAAATATTGATAATTTTTCTCTAATAATGAGACTAATAATAAACATTTGATATTCATCTAACACATTATCCACACTTACATTTACCAAATCTATGCTTGAAATCTTCTCACCTATATCTCCTAGCTTATTTCTAAGCTATTTGATTATAAAAAAAATAACTAATGCTTTTATTCTCCTCCATCTTAATTAGGAAAAACTAAATTTTAAAAATAACGCTTCAATTTGTATTAACTATCTCATACAAACTTGTAAGTATATCCCATGTTTCCTCATACACTTTGTGTTTTGAATTTCCTTACCTATAAAATAATATTTCTTACATTTTAAAAATAACACTTCAATTTGTATTAACTGTCTCATACACACTTGTAAGTGTATCCATGTTTCCTCATACACACTTGTAAGTGTATCCATGTTTCCTCATACACAAAGTGTATGTGTTTTGAATTTCCTTATATATAAAATAATATTTGTTTTTAACAAAAAATTTCAAGGGTATTTTTGATTTTCTCTTTTATCACTCCCAATCTTGAACTATATATATTAAACGGTTGCAGCTTGGCTTCAATTTCAAACAACATAGAAGAAACAATATAACTTCCCATTCACATAGTTTTGCCCAATTCAATGGTGCAAATCTACTTGTGAATGAATGTTGTGTTTTGGGCAGAAATTTTGTTTTCAAACTTAAAAAATTCAATCGTGTTCAGGCAATTATTCGTTCACTCCCACTCATGAAAATATAAATAGAAACAAATACAACCCGAGGAAACTTTCATCGGACACAGTGTACGCAACCATCACTTTTGAAGCATATAAAAACCGCACCAATAAGATGGGATGTATATATATATATATATATATATATATACACGCTTTTCTGTGTAGCTTTTGTCTCCAGCTGTAATGTGTCTTTCTAACCTAATCCAAGACTTTAAAATATTAAATTAATATGGATGTGCTAATTATTTTTAATTATTTATTTATTTTAATGTTGGTTGTTAATGTCAAAGTAATAAAGTGAGAATTTTATAATGTATAGATGAAATTTTTCAAAAGATATATAAAATATGATCAATTGAAAATAATTTTGATTTTGAAAACAATATTGAAGTAAGGAAGATGATCTTTTACTTTTAGTTATTTACAAAATTGATCATCACCATATTCTTGTTTTCTTCTCTAAAGACTCAAATGTAGTGAACTAGATCTAATAGGAAATAGGCAAGCATGTAGTCCAAAAGAAACAAAAGAAAAAACACTTGTGGTAGAGGTATTATGTTTTCACTCTAGCAACATGACTTTACTTGTGCTCTTTTTATATGTTTTTTTTTCCACAGAAGGTTCTTATTTATAGTTGAGTTTAGAACATAGAGGAGATGAACATCGACAATTTGGACTTTGTGTGACATGGTATTTTCATCTTTATCTGTCTTTTGATGATTATTTTAACCATTTCAAATCTTATTTTCATGTTATAGAAACCCTATCCATTTCAACATTCTTTGCAAAAAAATTAAAGCATTCAACACCTTTTCCAATGTCTTTGGGGCATTACAATGCTCTTTGTCAATGTTCCAAGAGATATGGAAGAGTACATTTGATTTTTTTTTACTGTTTTTCTATCAGATAGATGTAGTATCTCTTGATATGATCACCATTCTCTTGCAACAAATTTTCTTTATTTCCAAACTCCCACTTAAACTAGGTTTAGATTAAAATTCCTTGTCCCTAACACTTTTGATCCAATGTGATTAGGATTTAACACCTATGATCACCATTCTCTTGCAACAAATTTTCTTTATTTCCAAACTCCCACTTAAACTAGGTTTAGATTAAAATTCCTTGTCCCTAACACTTTTGATCCAATGTGATTAGGATTTAACACCTAATGAAACGTACAATGTGTAGAAGTCGTAGCAATAAACAACGTATAAACATAGAATAATTAAATAGTGATTTTCTATGAAAAACCCTTACAGTAAAAAAACCACACTCTAAAACATGCTTAATTTATTATTCTAACATCTAAAGGTTACAATACAGTATAGAGTCTCTATGTTATGAAAAACAATGTTAACTAGTAAAATAATAGAGTTAAAGCTTACACCTAGTTTTACTTTAACAATGGCGCTCCATAAATAGACATAATGAAACATAAGTATTTACAATTTCCAATTCTATATGTTGGAAACTACTAAAAATTTAATTAAACTACCACTATTATTTAATATTAATTTATTATTATTAATCTAAATTATTATTTTAGATTTATTTTTCCTCTCTATTACAATTATAATAAATATATACCCACTTATATCAATAATATAAATAAAATCAATATTTTTGAGGCCTCAGAAATATTTTTATTACAAAATTATAATAATATATGGCACGTTTATACCAATAATATAAAAAAATATATCAATCTTCTTAACATATAAAAAAAATATTCTATAATGTTAACTACAAAATGGTAATCTATGAAAAAGTTGAAAATAATATAACCAAGTGTAATATGCACCGTTGTGTTTAGTACCTGCCTCTCTTTGCAAAAAGTAATTGATTATTATATATATATATATATATTATATATATATATATATATATATATATATGAATGTTTAAATTAATATAATATTTAGAACTAATATAAAAATTTAACATAATAAGTAAAATAAAAATTTTATAAAATATACACTAAATAAAAGTGTCTATAAAATTGAAAGTAATAAAAAATCATGTATAAAAATGTTATTAGAAAAAAAATTAAAAATATGAAGTAAACTTTTATCCACACAATATTAATAGATGTAAAGAGATGAATTTTTTTAGATATTTGAATTCTAATATCGGGAAAAATAAAAAATAACACATCTAAGAATCAATTCATATCAAAAAAATATGCAAAACACTCAAAAAACTATAAAATAAAGTATCATATGTAGAAATACAGAAATAGATACTGAACACTAATTACACAGAAAAGTGTTTTCTTTGAAAGCTTAGGGTGAGTAGACACTGTTCACCCAACCCATCACTACAATCCATTTTCGTTGTTCTCTCTTGTGAAAATATGACATGTGGATAACACCTGACGCATTCAAATGGGTCTCTGTCACCCGCTCAGGCCATTCCCTCCTAGCCCTTCTCCTGGTAATCACTTTGTTCACCATTTTCTTTCTATCTTCATCCATCGTCATGTAGTACTCTCCATCTCTCTGCTTCATTAATGCACACCACCCTCTGCTCCAATTGCACTCGAACATCTCATCGCGCGATTCAAACTCCACTCTGGTGGTCTTGCTGAGAAAGCCAAACATACTTTGGAAGGAAGAGATGACTGTGAATTCATCTCTTCCGTGGAATTAATAATTGGAACAAAGATAGAAATTTACAAAGTAATCACGGCTCCAATTTGTGAGATGGCCAGACCAGTGGAACCTTTCTCGGTTAACTGAGGAATGAATATTCCTCTAAAGAGCTCTATGGGTTTAGGCTTTGCATACACTAGCTCGGCAAGGAAATCCATCCAATTTTCTCATGTGGATTTTATATTAACACTTGTTAAAGATTTTCAAGGAACAACGCTTTGATAAGAAAATTAAGAATTAATCTGGTATGAAAATACATGAATGAAATATAATGGAAGCACCCCAAATCTCAACTCTACAAGAGTGTAGTAGTCACACCTTACTTCGACAACTAGTAGTCTCACACAAACCTTCCTTCTTGTTTTTCAATCTTATGTTACACACAGATTCACAATCTAATTCTTGTCTTTACTATTTAATTTTCAAAGCTACTTACCATAAATCTTCACACCGTGTTCAGGATTTCATTTGTTTCTACAAGGATATTAACATATTAATGCTCCAACCACAACGCCCTAGAAGATAATCAACAACATGATATATCTTTGTCATTCAACATACATTCATTGGTTAGAACAATCTTCACAATTTTCATGCAATGGCTTGATCCTTCAAACCTCAAGCATATCATGTATTTTAAACCAAGGAACACAATGACAGATTTATGTGATTTCAACCAATCCATATTGGGTTTGGGACTTTCATCAACAAGTTAGTATTAAGGCATCTTCTAGAGCTTAGGGAATTTAGTAAACATCTAGGGGCATATATGCACTTAGGGTTTTGCACCAAAATATTCATTGGCATATACTTCATAATCTAGGGTTTCATTCATGTACTTAGGCATATAGAAATTATTCACTTAGGGTTTGCTTCACAATGCATCTATCATATTGACATCAATGACAACTTTTACCAACATAAACTTGGACCCGATTCAATTGTTATCATAATTCTCGTTAGGAGGAGCTAATCCCATGGGTCTAGGCCTTTATCGCGGCCTCGACAGCCTCTGTTCTCTCTGTGCTAACTGGCCTCTCCTCTCACATCAATAGACCATGCTTCACCCTGCACACATTTTTCCTTTTCCTTTTTGTGGATGGGTATGGGCTAGGATTGGATTCATGATGCTTTCTTTCAGGGTTGAGCAGAGCAAGCACCACCTGAAACCCACCACCAGATAGGAGGAGGAGACAAGGATTCTAGTGAAGGCCAACATCGTCCTACTACTTGTTATTTTGTGCATGGAGATGTTGGTTCTAATATTGGCCTTATTGCTTCACTGTTGTGCATGAGAGAGAGAATACCAAGGGCTTGATGTGGAGAAGAGGAGGTGGTGGGGTAGGAAGTTGGACCAACTACTTCACATGCAATTCTCCTCCATGCATGTTCTTCCCTCAAGAACTCTATCATGGTGTTTTATAAGACAAAATTGCAAAACCCTATTCCTATACGTTCAAAGTGGCTCTGATCATGTGGGAATCTATCCAAGTACTTGGTCATGTAAATGACAAAGGCCAAGTGACTGTGTGTGGCCAACACCTAGGGGATTTCTGTCATGTGCTTGAAGAAGATCCCCTTATTTCAATTATATGGGATATAAAAATTCTAAACAAGGCTATCCAAGCTCAAGTTTATCAAAGGCTTTGGGTGTGCTTGGATCCTTCAATCCTTTTTTTCTCTATCCTCGGGTCAAAGACAATGTCCAGGTTCATTCATACGCACATCGTTCCCAAGCTCATTTAAATAAAATTTGACATTACTTAGAAACATGAAAATGTACAAAAGTGGAAAATCAATAATTGTTGATGTCATTAACTTAATTAATTTAATTAACATTTGAGATAAAAACTTTTATACATTGATGTTGGAGTGACCAGTAAAACTATATTATGTGGGGGAATTACTAGTGTTTTTTTTTTTCAGCTTCTTACTCAACTGAGGAAGGTCTATGCTAAATATTTATCATGTCCTCAAACCTGTTGAAGTGGGCTTCTGTCCTCATGTCCATATTCTATTAGAGATTGATGGAGAGTGGTGATTTGTTGTTGTTCTCATCAAATCTGTCACTGGGGTTTTGATTTTGCTTTAGAGCATCATCAATTTGAGAATTTACATTCTTGGTTTCCTGTTCTGATTTTTGGGTGGCCTTCATTTAATCTCTTATTTGTTGGGGCATTTTATTTGAGATTTCAAGCTTTATTCTTAACAATTGGTGCCCGTCCTTTAATAACAAAATGTGAAAACTGTATGTTTGCTTTATCCCAAATCCAAGAATCTATCTAGGGTCTAGTACCACTGCAACATCACAAACTTGGTAATTGTAAGATATTTTTATGAAACCATCTCACAAAAATATAGAAAAGATATATCAACACCTTAGAATTCAGCCTCTTCGAGGGGACAACCTCCTTTACATTACACAAATGAACAATTCTTGGATGATTCAAATGACAAAACCTCCTTTCTATATATAGGAGTCTAAGGGGTCACAATATAACTAAGCCAACCTAACAATAATAATATAAAGGCACAATAATAACAATAGAGGGATTCTATGGGGCATAGTAAGAACAATTTGGGGACAATAGGGGCACAACAATATTAATAAGGGATACAACTACAATAGTAATGGGGGCATCACTAGTATTATAGGGACCTAACATGCCCCTCTCCTTCAAAAAAGTGTTGTCCTCAACACTTGAGTAGTTCTGGATGCTTCTGTATAAAATTCTCATCCTCCCATGTGGAATCTTTAGCGGATAATTTCTTCCACTTTATGAGATTTTCTGAAATGGATCGATTTCGTAGTTGTCGAGTTCTTGTTTCTATGACTGCTTCCGGTTCCAATATAATTTTTCCTTCCTCGTCAAGTTCTGGAAATATTGTTTGAACTAGGAGCTTTTCACCTATAACCTTCCTTAAACATGAAACATGGAAAACTGGGTGCACTCGAGAAGCTGTAGGAAGCTCCAATTTGTATGCCATAGTACCAATCTTTTGCAACACCTTGTAGGACCATAATACTTTGGTGATAATTTATTATCCTTCTTAGCTTGCTTGAGGGACATTTGTTTATATGGTTGTATCTGTAGGAATACCTAGTCACCTACATCAAAACTTCTTTCACTGCGATGTTGATCTCCTTGTTGTTTCATTATATTATGTGCCAACATAAGGTTATCCTTTAAGAGTTGGAGAACTTGTTGTTGATGCTAGATGTGATGTTCCAGTGCTTCTACCTCAGAATTCTCTCTTAAATATGATGTGATGGATGGTGGCTGATATCCATAAAGTGCCATAAATGGGGTCAATTTTTGTTGCAGTATGAAAGGAAGTGTTATACCACCATTCAACTATAGGCAACCATTTGACCCATTGTGTTTGTTTATCAGATACAAAGCAACAGAGATATCCTTCTAAACATTTGTTTACTATCTCAGTTTGCCCATCAGATTGAGGATGATAAGATGAACTATGAGCTGATTGAGTATCAAGACGAGAAAATAATTTTGTCCAAAAATTTCCAGTAAAAATGGGATCTCTGTCACTTACAATAATCTTTGGGTTTCCATGTAGCTTTTGAATTGTTTCCATAAATGCAGTAGAAACTGTACTGGCTTTAAATGGATGTGATAATGCACAAAAGTGTGCATACTTGGTAAGTCTATCAACTACCACCATGATGACACTCTTTCCATTAGACTTGGGTAAACCTGTGATAAAATCCATTGAAACCTCCTCCCAACGTTGGCTTGGAATGGATAAAGGTTGTAATAGACCTAGTGTCTTAATTGTTTCAGCTTTATTTTGTTGGCAAACAAAACATTCTGCCACTAAATTTTGAATATCTGATTTAAGGCCATCCCAAAAAAATTCCTTCTTCACCCTATGGTAAGTTTTTAAAAATCCTGAGTGCCCTCCTAAGGGAGAAGCATGCAATTCCAGAAGAATCTTTTGTTTGAGTTGGGAATTCTTAAAGAGGTATAAGTGATCTTTGTACCATAACGAATCATTTTTCCAGCTAATTGTATCAGATGTAGAAGGTGCATTGGTAAGGCCAAAAGGCATGACCAAAAATTCATAGTGACCCTCATGAGTTATAAATGTTGTTTTCTGAATGTCTTCAGTCTTCATTCGGATTTGATGATATCTTGAATGAAGATCCAGCTTGGTGAAGTAAATTGATCCATGCAATTCATCCAATAATTTGTCAATGGCAGGAATGGGAAACTTATCTTTAATAGTGAGCTTGTTGAGCTCCCTATAATCCGGACACATGTGCCATGATCCATCCTTCTTGTGCACCAATACTACTGGAGTAGAGAAAGAAATTTTGCTAGGTTGAATTATACCGGCCTCTAGCATTTTTGCAGCCATATGTTCAATTTCACTCTTTTGGGAATAGGGATATCTGTACAGCCTGATGTTTGGAGGAACACTTCCTGGAATCAAATGAATAGCATGATCATGATCACGAATAGGTGGGAGACCTTTGGGAGTCTCAAATACCTTGGAATGATTGTCCACGACTTTTTGAAGATCTGGAGAAATAGATGATTTTGATGTGGAAACATCTAGCTAACATAATTGTGCAATTACACCTCGTTGTTCCTTTTTTAGAAGCTTTGTAATACCGTTAGAGCTGATTATCTTTCTTGGTTTCCCTGCAATACCCCTTAATTCAACTTCCTTTCTTTCCGCATGAAATTTCATGAAACGTTTTTGAAAGTTAAAGACTATTGTACCCAAGGATTGTAGCCATTGAACTCATAGCGCAACATTAGCACCTCCCATTGGAATGGAAAGCATTGGGATATTCAATACATATTCTCCCATGGATAGGTTGATATTATGGCACTTTCTAGAGCAATTTATCATTCCTCCACTTGCAACCATCACTTGACACTCCAGTGCTGAAATGAAAAGCATTGGGCTATTCAATACATATTATCCCATGGATAGCTTGATATTATGGCACTTTCCAGAGCAATTTATCGTTCCTCCACTTGCAACCATCACTTGACACTCTAGTGCTCGATATAGGAAACAATTCAATTCTTTTGCTATCTTACAATGAATAAAATTGTGTGTACTTCCTGAATCAATCAACACTATTACTTTTTTCTTCTTGATATGTCCTTCTATCTTAATGGTTTGAGGAGTGATAATTCCAGCCAATGCATTACAAGATATGGTTGGATTCATTTCTTCTTTATCTAGGCTTTGTACCTGGAGTATATCCTCTTCTTTTTGCCTTTCTTGTTCCTTTTCTTCTTCCTCTTCACAATCTATGTAGAATAATTTCTTCGCAACACACTTATGACTTTTAGTGTATTTGCTATCACAACTGTAACAAAGCCCTTTTACTCTTTTTTCTTCCAATTGTTGTGGTGTCAACCTTATAGGTTGTGGAAGGCTAGGGGCAACAACACTTCCATAGTTATAGTTGTGAGTGGTAGGCTTCCTGGTTGCCATTATTTTGCTTTCCAATTTTCTTACTAACCTGAATGCCTTCTCCAATGAATCAGGTTCCCAAAGGCGAACATCATATTGGATATTCTACTTTAAAGTCCCTATGAACACATCAATCCTATGCTCCTCTGGAATATTTTTTACCATTATTTCAATTTTTGGAACTCCTCAATGTGCTCCATCATTGAACCCTTTTGTTTGAGACTTATTAATTGGCTAAAAAAAGTGTTGCTTTTTGTATCCTCATAATGCACTATCATTTCTTTCGTAAAAATTACCCAAGTGACAATTTATTTACAAGAGTAAAGCCATTGATACCATACAGATTGATTTGGTTCCAAATATAAAGTTGCAATATGTACCTTTTGTGTGTTTTGCACATTATTGAGATCGAAAAATTGCTCCATCTGTAGTATCCATGTTGCAGGATCCTTGCCATCAAACTTCCTTAAATCGATTTTTGGAATATGGTCGGTCTTTGATCCAACATTAGAGTTTATGAAATCATGATTAACATTTCTTTTGTTCTCATCCTGAGTTTCCTTTACTACCCTTTCACCATTAGTGACCATTTCTTATAGCAACGTATTCAAATTTATCTTCAATTCTTCCATCTTATCATCCATTCCATCCATCTTAGCTTCCATCCCATTCTTTAAACCATCCATCTTAGCTTCTATGCCATACATCTTAGCTTCTACATCTTTCTTTAAACCATCCATCTTAGATTTTGTTACCTTTTGTGCGAGTGACATTTGTTGCACTTGGTCTCGTAATTTTGATATATCATGTTGCATTTCTTCCTCTTCTTCATGAGTCATGCTAGAGATTTCAGGTTGCTTACTAGGTGTTTGCATTTTCTTTCCTTGGGGCATCAATTACTGATAATAATTCTTTACTATGCCCTTTGAATTCCTTCAAACTAATTTTTCAAACCAAGCTTATGCAAAATAAAAATAAAAAAACTACACGCATTTTTTCACTTTATAGGAGCTCAATATTGAATCTGATGTATATCTGTAATTTCAAATCATCTAGTTCTGAAATTGCGACCTATAGTAGCCTTCTGTGTCCTCTTTCCAATGCCACCAGTATGATCAAATTTAGATTCTCCAAGGCGAAGTTATGCACAATCTCCCAAGATGACCTGATTATAAACCTTTCCAAAAGAGCAAATTTGTAAGAAGTGCCACATGTCACTGTTTTGACCTTAGTATCTGAAAAATATATACAGGAAACTAAAATCTGTCCTCTTTATGTAACTTATGAAATTTCAATCTGATGCTCAAAACAAAAGTTATGATGATTTTCCCCAAGTCACTTGTTTGGAATGAAATTTGGGAGTCTGCAAAAAGGCCAACTTCCTCAAATCATATCTTCGCAAATTTAGCACGAAACGCTCTGAAATTTGGAAAGGAGGTTCATATCGATTTTTTCCCAAATGAGTTTTCTTTTTAGCATCTGAAACGTCACAAACACAAATTTATAGCGCAAATTCCACGATGACCTTTTTGGAGCAGCGAAACCCCAGAATTCAAAGCTTCGATACCAAATGTTATGAAAATAGCTCACAAAAAGATAGAAAAGATAGATCAACACCTTAGAATTCAGCCTCTTCGAGGGGGCAACCTCCTTTACATTTACACAAATGAACAATTCTTGGATGATTCAAATGACAAAACCTCCTTTCTATATATAGGAGTCTAAGGGGTCACAATATAACCAAGCTGACCTAACAATAATAATATAAAGGCATAATAATAACAGTAGAGGGATATGGGGCACAATAAGAACAATATGGGGACAATAGGAGCACAACAATATTAATAATGGATACAAATACAATAGTAATGGGGGCATCACTAGTATTATAGGGGCCTAGCAGATATTTTTTTGACAAATCCAGTAACGTTGCAACATCACATCTTGGAAATTGTAAGATAATTTTTTAACAAAATAAGACCAGAAAGGAGCTAAATTTGTGTCACATGTATTAGGGGATAAAGCACATCAAAATGTATTCAGATTCAACCTAGAACCAGAGAGCCCTCTTTCAAGTAGTGGCTTAGTTAACCATTGAATTTGCATCTTTGTTTAATTCAGATAACACATGACATAGCTCACAAGAAAAATTGGCTTAAGATTTGGTCTACACCTGGTCATAGTTTTGGAGATGGGAAGACAAGAGGACTGAGCCAAATCTTAAATCAAAGATATAATGAGGCAGGAGTCTCTAATGCAAACCATTTTTCTTGAAGTAATCTAAATCTTTTAATATAACCAGTGATTTTGTAATGTTACTTAAATTAATCCCTGTATTCTAGGCATAATTGAGGCTTACCATTCCTCCAAGATGAAATTGTCCCCTTGACCAAACGGGACCAACACTCACCTTCGTTGCTCCCTGAAAAGAGTGTGATTTTATGAGCATATCCATCTGTAGATGCCAGTGTCAGCAAGATGCAGGATAGGATGTATGTGGGGCGGGAAGATGTATGAAAGTGTCTCACGGAGGTCATAATTTCCTTTGTAATGATGGTTTATCAAATCTCATGAATTCGACAATAGGATATTGTGTTACAAAATGTAACTTTACTCTTCCCTGAACTCATTTGAGCTTTTCTATTTTTAATTAATATTGAATAAATTTTATTCTGATTTATGCATGTAATTTAATTTCAAATATTTTTTACTTTTTCAAGTTAAATTGTTTTTTGTTATTTTAATTTTGTTTTCATTTTCATTCCTCCCTCATATAAATATAACAATGTCTACGAGGTTGTTCATATATTGTCCCATTGGAAATTCCATGGAAGATTGTGGGAGGCATAGTTCTCGGGGTATCTTATATGCTACTGAGATGACAATTTAACAACATAAAGATATGAATGTTGGCATTGTAACTGCAGCTAAAAGATAGTTATTCGCATATTTCATGGAAAATTTAGAAATAACAAGGAAATCAATTGTTTTCCCTAACTAAAATGACTTGTGGATGACATATTGGCATCGACATCTATTTATTTCTCGTTTTTTATTTTTATTTTTTCATTTTTCTATGGAATAACTTCTTAATGAATTCATTATTGAAAATGATAGAATACTATTTTGAATTTCCTAAAGAAGGGGGGAAAGACATACAATATCCAACACAACATTTTTGCATGTCCAAACTATCACCAATTTAGAGGCATCCATGACCTCTAATCGGGATACTCCCTACTTGCTTGCAAAATGAAGAAAGGTCTAGAAGGCTAAAAACTCAACCTTTTTGTTTGATCCTTTGCATGAAAAATATTGAATATGATCCATAAATTGGTGTAGATATTCCATTGGAATTGTTTGTCAAATCTAGAAAAAAAAATCGTTAATTTTTCCTATTCCAGATTCTTTAGTTAGTTTATTTTCTACTTAATTAATTGAGAAAAATAGAAAATAGAAAAAAATATACACACCATCCACAATAGACATAAAATTTTCCTATGAAACCCTTAAGAGAGAATACCTAGCTAGAAGGTGCAAATGTATACTATGTGTTTTTTTCTCCCCGGAATTTATTTCATGCATTTAAAAAAAACCCAAATAAATTGAACTCCTTTAGCATGTACCTTATGGTTGCAAGGATTTTCATTGTTCTGAGACATTTATGTTAGTCTAACTTTCTACTTAAATTTAATCTTGTACTATATTGTTTAGCAAATATAGAAACTCAAATTTTGATTGTATTTCATTGTCAATATATTTCACTTCTTTATTTCCTTTCAGATTTTTTGATTCCTCCTTTCAACATTCCTTTGCACCTCTCAATGCAATTGCTAGTTACTATGTATTATTCAAATATAGAATCAAGAAAAAATTAAATTTACAAATAAAATTGTAAATCAATATATATATTTTTTAAAGTAAAATATGCCCAGTAAAATTAATTAAAACATAAAACAAAACAAATTACAAATCAATATTTTATTAATACTACTTATATAATAATAATAAATTTATAATATTAAGATAAACAGGAAAATCAACAAAAACAACCAACCATTTATATAAAATAAAAAGATAAAATTTAATCAAATAAATTAAAATTTTAATTTGCTAATATCATTAAATGTAATTATTATATTATTTATTTTAACATTTTTCATAAAATCATTGAAACTCTTATAACTTTTATTTCTCAACATTTTATACAAAGGAAAAATACCATGATTCTTTCTCAGCCTTTTCATTAGGACACATTAAATCAAATTTCAAACTCTGTTACTTACTAGTATATTTTTTTTTCTCAATTGGTCTACTCCTATATTAATACAAAAAGATATTACAGAGAGGCAAATGCCTCGAGAGTTCTAGCCATGGAGTTGGCATTTTTGCAAAAAACCCTTGACATCCTAACTAGAGATTCAGCGTGATGACTTACATCAGAGATTTCAATATCAAAGAACATTAGATTCCAAGTCTCAACAATGACCATTCCAAAAACTAACCCAAACAGTTACTCAAAACTGACCCATACAGTGATACAGGACTGACTTGTGCACAACTATCTCTTGGATAGATTCAAACATAAACATAAACATGAATAGACACTGACATATAGAATTGAAAAAGACCTTAAACAAGCATGAAAACTGTGTATCGAGAGGGAGTTGAACTTCTTCTTCGGTAGCCGACCAAAAAAACCAGAGGCGTAGACTAGTTCAATCTTCATCCGAGGTTGATGGTTGTTCTTCTACGATTTGGCACCCAAATTGATCTGAGCCTTTGGAATCAAAAGGATGGGCCGCTAAGCTTGAAGGGTCTCCTCCCGCTGGCGCGCTTGGGCCGGCATTGGTGTTTTTGTTCATAATTGGCAATCCTCCTATATCTTGGCACTGGGAGACATTTTGACCTGCCAACCTCTGTTCCATAGGAGCTCCATGATGAACCTCCTCCGAACCCATAGCATTCTCACACATTTCAATTGTCACAGAAACGATGAAGGATGAGTTCCCCAGAGAACAAGGGATACGGAAATGGGCAGTATGCGGGTGCGAATGATGCGCGCAGACTTTGGCTCTGACTTGCCCCCTTCCCCTACCCCTGTCACTTCTTGTAGCAGGATAACTGTAGCAACAAAACTTCGAAGCGTCCGACGAGGGGTCCGAAGTGGTTGAGGAATGCTGGTGGGAGGCTCGACCATGAGAACCGCCATGTCTGCACCCCATTCTGGGCCTCTCTCTAGGCATATTGTGAAGAGCAGGATAGACAAACAGAGGTGGGATGGCTGGGAAGCGACTGAGGAGTGAACACACAGAGTATAATGGAGACTGAGCATGCTTATGGCTGTAAGCACTAGGAACCAGAGCCGAAGGGATGCAGGCGATGGTGTTGGCGCTTGAGGCACAGCAAGGACTGACAAACTGAGAGGGAATGGATGGGAAGCGACTGAGGAGAGAACACACTGAAAAACTGGAGACTGAGCATGCTTCTAGCTATAAGCACCATGAACCAGAGCCGAAGAGAAGCAGGGGATAGAGCTGGTGCTTGAAGAATCGCAAGGAGTTGCCGCCTTGTTGGACCTGAAAGCGCACAGAGGAGCAGCAGGAGTGAGAACCAAACCGGGTGCCATCGCGCCTAAAACGAATTTAAGGGAAGGCAACGTTAATGCTGCCATTAAAATGTTTTTGCGAAGCCATTGCTCCGTCCTACTGCTTGCCCTCCTTCCGCGCCTCATTCGTACATATGAGCTGCTCATTCACCCGCATCCGGGATGTTACTTATTAGTATTTTTTTTTTTCCACTGGTTACTTATTAGTATATTATATATATAGAGTTTTATATTTAAATGTTTCATGAATGGCCGTATTGGTAACTTTTGATGACTTAATACATTTGATTTTAATTTATTGTACCATTTAATGCCCTGGGCACTTCTTTAAATTTCAAAAAAAAAAAATACATAAAATTAATATTTTCTTTTTAATATTACTGTTAATTGCTAAATTTATATATTTTTGGATCTGAAAGACTTTTCTAGCCTTTTAAAATGTTTCATGTATTCCTAATCTTAACATGCCAACTAGAAAAGAGCATAAATGATAATACACATAATGTGTCTTGCAAGTTTCCGAGAAAAAGAACGAGAATAACACAAGACATCAGATCTACGTACGCCTGAGCAAGTTAGATCTGTCAAACATCGAGACATCGAGAATCATAGAGTACATATGTGGTAAATAATAATAAGAAATGATTTTTTGGAATTTTTTTGTAGAATTAAATTAATGTGTCAAATATCATCTATATTAAATTATGGTAATAATTTATTTATTTTTAAATTAAATAATATTTATAAATAAATTTCAAAAAAATTCATAAAATTTTATTTTTTTTATTCCATTATTTAATAGAAATTAGATAATATATATTAAATTGATAAAAGAGATGTTTTTTTTTAATAAATATATATTATTATATTTTATTATATATATATTATTTATTATTATTAGAGAACAAAAAGAAATATAACTGCCTTCGGTAAATATAAAAGTAATAAACATGGATATTTTATGTGTATTTAAAACTGAATGAATCTCATTGTGTAACTTTTCTTTCAGTTGTGACCAACATAATGGAAAAATAGGTTTAATATGACCATATGTTTTCATTGACATTTGTGTATGTATAAGTTAATTGTTTATATGTATTTATAGAAGTGGAAAGGGCAATTCTATAATTTTAGTATATTTATTTTGTAATATTTTATTTTTATTATATTTATTTTTATTTAGGGAAGATTATCGTAAATTAATAATTTGTATGATGATTTAATTGTAATAAAATTTTGTTAATAAGTAGTTTATTTATGTTTTATGGAGAAGAATTATTATAGGTGCATGGATTAAAATATAGTTTATTGAAAAGACCAAATTTTTAAGAAATCTATTATTTATATATATAAGATAATTTAGAATATTTAAAAAGTCAGGTTCTAATTTGGTTATTTTGTATTTATGTTTATGATGTTGCTGAATATTTAAAATGATTGAAAATTTTATTAAATAATATTATATAGTTTTAGATAAATATTAATTTATATGCACTACTTTATACACACAAAAGAAAAAAGAAAAATGAAAAAAAGAGTTAAAGACGAGCTTTGGAAATAGCCTTTGGGTAATGAACATATTTTAGTTCATTGTCAACATTGTTGTGAATATGGCTATTCATTCCAATATTGTCCTTTAATTTTTAGCTAGAACTCACCGAAAATGTAGACCCTAGTAAAGACAAGGATGACTTTGTTCAACCCCATCAATAGTGCAAGCACCTACAATCGCAACCAAATAAAAATGTAAATCTAGTTATACCAACATATTCTAAAAATTAGCAAATCCAGAAGAAGCTAGTTTGGTAGCAGCGAAGAATCTAGCTAGCCCACAATTTCAAGGAATAAGTGGCACAATGAAAACCCAACAAACAACTCACAACCCACCATGGCCAATATGCCTCCCAAAAAGGTGCTTAGGACTGAGAATGAATTAGTCATGATGGAGGTCACAACCCAAGACACCCCAGAAGTGACTAAAGATATGGAATTGGATTCGTTGAATTTACAAGCCATAGTGATGAAATGGAAAGTTAAGGACCCAAAAGAAATCCTTGAGCATTAAGATCAAATTCTCAAAAAAACAATACTCACATCAAAATTTCTACTTTTGAGTGATCCTTTAGGTATTCTCTTCTCTTATTCCTATTTGGGTGTTAATTTGGTCCCTTCTCCAGAATAATCAAACATCACAAAAGAGAAGAATTTTGGTCATAAAAGAAACAAATAGTCATTGCAGGAATTGGGAGAAATGCTAGTAAATTTAGGAAGCAAAATTTTCTCCAAAATAGGATTAGAGAAGAACAACCTGCAATCATCATGAATCAAAAGATGACGTGAAATTAGATATTGGATGCCATTACCTCCAGATGTTGGTCTTAAGCATATAGTATAGCCATTGATGCAACAAGACAAGCAAGAGTTTTATGTGAACATATGGAACCCTAAAGAATTTTATCTTTTAAACTTCTCTACAACCTTAGGGTTTTTAATAGCCAAATTCTAGCCTATAGGATCAACAAAAGAAGGATACATCAACATATATGGCCCACATATTCCCAGTGACAGGTTGAGGTTCCTATGAACTCTCTATAATCTGCATCCACTGGTAATAGGCTACCTCAAATTGTAGGTGGCAATTTCAACCTCATTTAATCCCTGGTGGAAAAGAGAGGGGGTTAGAATATTTGATTCAAACATAGAATGATTTAAGGACACGATGGAGTAGCTATAACCTGTATATTTAGAATCAGTTAATGAAAAAATCACATGGAACAACTACGAAGGAAGTGCTCAACATGTTGCCTCCATACTCCAGGGTAGAGATTCATATCATTGCCCAATTTTCCTAAAATTGGACATTAAACCATCTCCAAAGAATTGTCCATTTAGATTTGAGAGATTTAAGGTACATGATACACAATTCAAAGACAAAGTCTAGAAGTGGTGACCCAAATTTGACCCACCTAATGGATCCACTATGAAAAAACTATAGTATAAACATAAATATCTCAAATCACATATAAATAAATGGAATTGAGAATAGTTTAGAAATATATTTCTAGTGTGGCATCAAAGTGAAGAAAAAATGGCTTATATCCAACAAGAACAAAAACCTTGGAATGTCAATTAGATGCTTTAGATGAAGAAAAGGAAGTTCTTCATGAACTAGAGGAGTGATGAATCTAGAAAGAAATCATTTGGCGTCTGTTAGTGCTAAGAGGTGAATAGACACATGTTTCATGAGTTCACTAAGAAAACCCCCATGGATGTCGATGTTGTCAACACATACGAGTAGGTGAGGTCTCACTTCAGGTATACAATCAGTTTATATAATATTTGAAGTTTATCTAAGGATTTAGGGTAATAGGAGAATATTTCATCTTACAAAGACCCAACACAGTTTGTCATAGTTATAGTGTGTTCTAGATATTCACATGGCACATTTCCTAGCCTTATAGTGTGTTGTACAATATTTATGGGTTATCTTCATGACTAGGTGCATATAACACACAATTTATACAAGAACTCAATTTTAAAAAACTACCCAGGGTATATGTACAATATTATTTCGATAGGAATTAATAGAATATGGGTTTCATTCTTTATACCATGGCACACATATATACACCAAATACAGAATATTACATCAGTAGAAACCAAAACTCCACACCTACTATAAGTTTGTTTATGGAATTCACCATCAAAACACAACATTATACATCAAAAACATATATTTGAGACCAAAACTTCTACGAAAATCATATATTTTCATTAGCCAACAAAAGGTGATTTGTACATACATCTGTGAGTCTAATGGAAACCTCTAAAGGTAAATCCTTACACTATGCAATTTTCTAATGTTATAAAGCACAAATTAACAGAATAATTACAAACAAACACCATGCTAAGATCTCAATACGTTTGTCTCTGTTAGGGTCCCACCCTAACCCCCTTATTCATGTCATGGGATCACGTCATAGTCAAGAGTCAATAAAGCCCATATTAATATTTGTAAGTGGTTAACCCAGTTAGTTGCAAATATGGGACCACAATTAGTTGTAAATGGGCGGTAGTATTTAAATAAAGGTTAAATGGGCGGTAGTATTAGATAGATGGTATTAATAAACCCCACGGTATTGGCCCGTGGTATTGCATGTAGGAGTCATATATAAAGGATAGAGACTCCCTGCGAGGAGCATCGTGTCTTGTTTTGTAATCGAGCTCTGCTCTATTGGAGGTTGCCCCCTCGAAGAGGCCTGTGAACATTTCTCTCTGAGTAATAAAATCTTTGCCATTCTGTGTTCTGGGTATATTTTCTTAACATATTATGTGTTCTCGGTATTTTTCCGTGCATATTCTCGGTTCGGTATTGCTTTGCAGGTTAAGAAGCATAACAAGTTATGGGGCCTTCCAGATGCCAGCTCTGTGAACAAAAGGAGGAGACAATGGAACATACTCAACAACTGCTCTTACACCACTTGGCTGTGGGATTCGTTCTCTTCAATTTCCACCAGTCTGATAGGGCCAGAGGAAGTATCACAAATACCCTAAACCAATGGAGAAGAAACGATACAGAGAATGAATTCCTTAATTTGGCATGGGCCTTCACACCTTGCTTCATTATCTGGAATGTTTGGAAAGAAATAAATAAAAGAATTTTTAAGAATAAAAAGTCTTCACCTCATCGTACATTTGATCTTATCTTGAAATAGCTCAGAGAGACAGTCAGCTCCACTATTTGCAATATCCCCAAGAATCTCACCTCGGTGACTAAGCAGAGAACTCTCAGGCAAATGCAATTGCAAGGGATAATTCCTCAAGGTATAAACAGGAGGGATACTGTTATGGTTACAGAGAAGGACTTCTGGCAACCTCCATTGAAAGGATTTTTGAAATATAACATTGATGGTGCCTAAAAAGGCAACCCGGGAATTGTTGGTTATGGAGGAGTTTTAAGGGATGAAGAGGGCAATATTATCTTTATCTTCCACTGTCATTTAGGAAGAGCTACCAATAACATGGCAGACGTGATGGCTCTGGAGCAGTGTCTAGAGTTTCTGATTCAGAACCATTGTTCAAATGTCATTGTAGAAGCGGACTCTAAGATAACCATTAACTCTGTGAAAAGAATCAGTGGTGGTTCTCAGCCAAAGAGAGTCTCGAATCACTAGAAACTTATCTAGGTTTATCAAAGAATCCAAGTTCATCTCCAGGGTCTTCGAACCGTAAGTTTCAACCATGTTCGTCGTAATGCCAATAAGCTTGCGGACTTACTGGCCAATCAAGGTGTGTGCAGTATAGACTGTGGGATGGATAAAAGGTGGCAAGAGATTCCTCAAAGTTGTCTAAAGGCTATCTGCGAGGATCAAGCTATTGAGGATAGGGAATTTTTTGGATTTCGGGCTAGGTTGAATAGCACGAATTGACGTAGCCAGTTTGTGCATCCTCAGCCCAACAGGATGAACCAGGAAGGTTGATTAGTCAATTTCGGTCTCACTATACCCTGGAGCAAATCGATAGGGATCCCCAGGTTATTGGTTGGCACTTTGCGGAATTAGTTCCCAAACAAACTCTGGACTAGGTTCTGGTTTCGTTGTATGAATAGGAAGAACGGGTGGTTAATAGTGTACAATAGTTGGCTTTCTCCCTATTTTTGCTTTCAAGCTAGAAATCTTGGCCATAGTAAATTTTCCGGTGATCACACGTCTGTAAAGTGGTTAGTGGTTTTGCAGTTTTGGGAGCGATCCCATAGGGATCACAACACGTGGCAAGGTGGTAGATTCAGAAACTACCCTTCATCGTTCATTAAGGTTCGGTCGTGTATGGCGATGTGATATGACTCCTAGTCGTTGGATCCGCCAGCTTGGATGGATGGTTGGGATTGTTCGCGTTGTTTAGTGGGGCCAAGTGGGTCATTTCCCCTGTATCCTGATGGTGTGTCTTGTCCTTTTTCATCCTTTGTGTACTTTGGGTGGTCGAGGGTGACCGCAGTTGTTGGTCGGCTCCGGGGTGTGTTTTGTTTGGTTCTTCCTTGTGCTTGGGGTTCTTGTAGCCCTTTGGAGGTTTTCCCATGGGTTTGGGGTATTCGGGTGTTAGATGGAGGGTCTTAGTCATAGGCAGGTTTACTTGTTCTCCTGAGTTTGTATAAATTGATAGGTTTCTGTATACTATGTAACTTTTCTTTGGAATTAATGAAATAGAAGGTTCGGCTTTTGCTTCAGCAAAAAAAAGAAAGTGGGATATCTCCCCTCCATTAACAGGACCTTTGTTTTTATATTGTCATGTTTAAGTAAATTTTAAATAATAAACACTATTATTAGGTTTAGCTTAGGTTTAGCTTGATATTTGATGTGGTCTACTAAAATATTATTTATAAATATTTATTTGTGAACTTTCATTTCCTCTATGGACTTTTTTAAGTCCTCTGTTTGCTTTGTTGAATTTGTTGTTGCTTCTGATGTACTTGTTGTTGTTGTTACTGGCAGAGTTGTTGCTCGAGGAATGTTGGGTGCCAAAGATGCTGCAATAGTAGCTAGCACTATTGTAGAAATTATGGGTACTACTTTCTGAGGAATGGTGGTCGGCTCTCCTTGTTTAGACTGCAAATATTTTTCTAGTTCTTGCTCTATTTCTTTCAACTTCTCATTCAACTTAAGGATCAATTCCATAAGTTCTTCCTCATTTTGTTTTTCAATTACTTCTGCAATTTGTGGATGTATGAGGGGAGGGAGTTTAAGTTGTTTCTTGAGTGCAACAATGTCCTCATTATTTTTCTTTATCAAACTTTCAACTGCTTTAACATCTTTGGGATCATGTCCCAACTCAATCACTAGATCTTCTAATGATTTTATCCTTGTGTCCTTAGCCTGAGAAGAGGCCTTTTCCAACTATAATTGTGTTGTAGTATTACTTAGAGAATTCTGAAACTGATGTGCAATGATGGATTTACTGGTCAATGTGGAATAGACCATCTCACTTGTTTGCTTATGGAGCTCAATTTGATCAATTGGGTGGATGTCTCTAGCAAGAACTTCAATTTTTTTTTTAAATAGTCAGCCATGGACTTTGGGTAATGTACTGTTGGCCTCAAAAAGCTCATCTGCATCTTTCCCTCTTTGATGTCAAAGACTGACATCAACCTTGTCCAATTTGTAGGAGCCATTTTCAGATATTGTTGGAAATAATACTGAGAGTGGGGGTGAATCAGTATTATCAAGTCAAATATTCCTTTTTGAAATCCAAATGATATACGCTACTTCAGTTAATTAAACCCGCACCTATGTAGAAGGAAACCCGCGTATACTATGCAAACTTATAATTTACTTTATCTTTCAGATGTTGATTGTTAATCTGTGTATCAAATAACCAATAACTAGAAACAGTAAAATAGAGCAGAAGACAATCACACACAAGAACACAAGATATAAGGTGGAAACCCAATGTGGGTGAAAACCACCTGCTGCAATTCGTCTCTATCTTCTCTTTAATTAGAAACTTCTTTTTACAATTGTACTGGTGTAGTCCTTTACCAGTACGCAGGCTGCAACCTACAGAGAGCTACAACCCTCTCTCGTTTTCCAGCTTCTCCTAGAAGGGAGCTACAACCCCCTTAGCTCTTGCACTAGCCAAGAGACTAGTACGTAGTTAGCATTGCAGACAAGCAATTTCCTGCTTTTATAGATGACTTATCAAAATTGTCCAACCTAAGCATGAGAAAATTTCCTAATATAATATGCACGAATGTAATTTGAAATAACTTTATTCATTAGGAGAAATGGATTCTTCATGATACCTGTGATCTTTGTAGGGTTAATGTCAAATATAATTAAAGAGGAAGTATGGATGAACAATTTTTAGAATTTATGGTATTGTGTTGTTGGATGATATTGATTTGAAGAAATGGTGAAAGAAAACCACAGAGATGAAACTAAGTTATTCACTCATGAGAGGGTTCCAATTGTGATGAAGATGAGTTAATCATTTAATGCAATGGCTAGCATCTTGGTTACAGTGGATGACATACATTGTGATGTATAATCTTGTTAAAACATGTTTCTATGAGTTAATATCAAGCATGTAAGTTGTTGTTCAATATTTTTGATCAAGATCCATCTTTTTCCTTTCCAGATCAAAATCCATATTTGGGATTTCGCAAGTGAGATAGAGGAGACACACCTTTTTAGGTGGTGTATTTTTTTGAATTTATGTTGCTAAATGAGAACTAATCTGATTAGGAAGTTCTAGCTAGTTGTAAGCATTGCATTACCTTGACCTATCTATGCACTCCCACACCTCCACACTTCCAAAAGTACAGGAGTGTGAAGAATGTAACAAGAGTGTGGAGAAAATGTAGAAGAGTTCATGGATAGTTGGGTAGAGATTTTCAAGCTCAACCTTGTTGCAAATGCCACAACTCAGATTACATAAAAAATTATTTCTGGGTTAACAAAAAAACAAAATGACCCAAAGAGAAACCTTTTAAGCTTAAAAAGTTGATATGCACCAATTAACTAGTAGAATCATTTTCGCTAAGAGTGACATGACAAAAGCTAAAGAATAGAACATTATTGAGCTATTAAGGTTACTCGTTGTTAGTCCATATTAGGTAATATATAAATTATGCTATTGTATGAGCAATCTTAATAGCTTGGGATACATATGGACTAATATTTTTATATTACATATGTTAGTCAATAATTTTAGTGTCATAAGGTTTGTAACTTAAAATTTTAAAATAAACATATAAAACGAAATAATATGGATTCGTTGGTGGCAGGTTCAATTCTTGCTTCGAAAAAAATAGGTAAGCGTCTTCATACCAATTGTAACACACTAGGTTTGATTAGGTGTCAAAATATTAACACTACATAAATCAAAATCCTAACATGAAGACATATTAATATTAATTATTGTAAATGTATTGATGTGTTTGATATTCATGTTTATAAAAGAAATCCCTATGCAAGCTATGTTTTGTGATGCATGACATCACACAAGAAATCACACACCGTATAAAGAGTAGAATCTTAGACATAATTTTAACCATGCGTTCACAAAAATATAGTTGAAGTCTGATTAGAACCCTAGCCTTAACAGGACAATCTGATTCTAGTGCCCCAATGTCCAAGTATGGACCATATTGTTTAGAGGATTTTTGGCGAAATCACATAGATAATCATTTGTCGACGCGGTTCGAACCAACCAGTGTGGTTCATAGTCAGGACAAGTTGAAGAACTAGATCCAGCTTATCATGTTAAATAGTCTGAGCAGAGATTACAATGGCTAGTTAACGGCTAATTTTGACTAAGAGACCCAGGTCAAAAATTAAAACTAAAATTAATATTATAATATTATTATTAATAATATATAATCCATTATATAACATAAATTCAAGGTTAGTTAAATTTTTAATTCATTAATCTATTTATAATTTATTTTAAT